>PVJC01006210.1:41798-55953 GCA_004026665.1 Murina feae | reverse complement strand
CCAGGCATGAACGGGCTCTTCCGACACGGGGGTGAGGTGGTGGGGACAGGCCGGCAGCCACCAGCACGAGGGCACGAAGGGAAACATGGGGGGCAGTCAGCCCAAGGCCGGGCCCCAACAGGGCTGCCCTGGGCCGTCCTGGGGGCAGCTGTGAAGACGGACTTCTGGTCCACAGTCAAGCACCGCCAGCCGGGCAGCCAGGGCCAGGCCTGGAGCTGGTGACCAGGTCTCCGCTCTGGGGGTTCAGGGCACAGACGGGCGAGCCTGGCGACCCCCACAGCTGGACACGCACATGCCACCCACGAAGGCGGGGGCCTAGCTCACTCCATGCCCACCACCCAGCCCTGGGCTTCCAGAATGAAAGAGGCCAATTCCAGACTCTCGGTACAACAGCTTTTATTGAGAAGTGCACACCCCGCCCGCAGCCTCACCCGGGCAGTCCTCCTCCCACGGCTGAGTCCCCCCACCGGCTAAGTCCCCCCACCGGCTGAGTCCCGGGGAGGGCGGGCCCTCCGCGGCACGTCTCTGGGGACCTCAGGGAAGGCAGTAGGTTGTATAGTTATCTTCCCAGGGGCAACATCACTGCCCTGAAACCACACAACCTACTACCTCACCCCGGCGGCTCCCTGGGTGCGGAGGGCCCGCCACCCGCTGCTGCCCCACGCCAGCTCGCCCCTGCCCGCGGCCGTGGCCCTGGGCTGAGCGGAAGGCTGGGCGGCGAAGGGCAGGAGAAACGTGCGGGCAGGGCCTCGCTGGCCCACTTGCAGTGAGGGGGGGAGACCCCCTTTCTCCCGCGCCCCGCCTCCTCCCGCGTGGAAAGGGCTCCGGCTTCCCCCCACCCTGCGAGGCTGCCCCCTCGCGCCCCCAGCCCGGCTCCTGGGCGCAGTCCACCGGCGATATTACAGCCGCTTCAGGAAAGACAGTAGATTGTATAGTTATCCCACATCAGGGCCGAGCCCCAAACTATACAACCTACTACCTCACCCCAAAGGGCTGTCAGTCTCGGCGAGAACGTCAGAGCTTCTTCCTGGGGGCGGGGGGGAGCGGGGCTGGGAGCCAGGCCCACAGGTATGAGCACTCAGGATTCTGGCTGCTGGGTCAGCTCCTGGGAGCAGCACCCCAGAGAGGAGCCCCGGGAGAAAGCCACCTACCAGAGGGGGGAGGGAGGGAGAGGGGGAGGCCTGTGCATAGGGAGGTCACACGCGGCAACAGGTGCCAGCTGGCTCGGTCGGCGGGCGTCGTCCCTGCAGCAGACCGCTGGTCTCGTTCCGGGTCAGGGCAATGCCCAGGTTTCAGGCTCCAGCCACCGCGGGGCGTCGATGTTTTTCTCCCTTCCTCTCTCTAAAAATCAATAAACTGTGTAAGCCTCACACCTACTCGCTTCCCCTGGTGGATAGGTGGCGGCTCTCCCTCCCCACGGACTCTGCTTTGTCTGGGCCAGAATGGCAGGCCCTAGAGGGACAGAGGGACACAGGGACACAGCCTGTCCCAGGGCAGGCTGGCCACTCCAGAGGGCTCTGCACTCAGTGCTGAGGGGACAAAATCAGCCTCGACAGACAGGCGTCAACGACAGACAGTCCGCCTTCTGGGGCCCCAGGAGAGCTGGCGAGGCAAGTATCACTGCCACCCATCTTCCAGGTGGTCCCCACAAACCCCTCCAACTCCCTCCCCAGGCAGCCTTCTCCGGGCAGCATGGGGCTATCCCAGGGCCCCTCCCCAGGCAGCCCGGATGGGCCTCGGCAGGGCTGGCAAGGTGGGTGCAGGGGACTCCCAGGCAGGGCTGCGGGGGGCTGAGCAGCAGGCAGTCACCTGCCATCTGCCAGCTGCCGGGAAGCCTGCCCCACCCTCGGTGGCCGCAGGGGTGGGGGCTGGGCAGGCCCAGGGGGGAGGAGCCAGGTGCTGGGGACAGGTGTGTGGGAGGCTGGGTGGGCAGGTGGCGCTTTCAGAGGCAGGCGGATGTCTGGAGCGAGAGAGGCAGACAGTGTCACCCCGCGGTCACCTCGGGCCTGGCTTGGGGCCACCGGGAGCTGGGCCCCACCACTGTCACCCCGATTAGGTTTCTCCCATAAAGCAGCCAGTGTTCCTGCCCGTCAGGCCAACAATGGAGTCGGGAAAAGGACAGAGGCGGCATCGGGGGCAGGTTCCCGCCAGCACCGCCGTGCAGAAGGGGTGTACGCCGGGCAGTGCGGCCGACGGGACTGGGGAGGCCAGCCAGGCACTCGATTTATGGAGCTGAGTCAGTATCGAAACTAAGGGGAAATTTTAAAAATTAACCGACTCGAAGTCAGCCCTAAAGGCAGGGTGGACCGTGGTCTCGGCGTCTCCTGTCTCAGGCTCCCCCCGCTGGGCAAGTGCAGGGCCCCAGGGGTTCGTTGCCCCAAGACCACACCCTCGGGACACAGGCAAAGTCCAGCCGTGGCTCAGGGACAGACCCAGGCGCCCCCTCCTTCTCGGGCCCCTCCTGACGCCCCTCCCTGCACAGGTCCCCAAGTGGATGCCCGGTGCTCTGGCCCAGGGTCCCCTTGGTGGCAGTTGGTGCCCCATCCTGGCTCTGCTCCCCATCTCCAGGCGCCTCTGAGCTCCTGGGCAGGGGGATGGGGTGTGTCTCCCCCCCCCAACCCCAGCAGGGTCAGACACCCCTCGGCCAATTTGGGAGGGACCAGGAGTAGTATCTGAGATACTGGGGGTCCTGTCTGCAGACACGCCTACCCGCATGAGGGGGAGGGGGACCCAGGGTGGGGAGAGCTGGTTCCAGGGACGGCCAGGCCGTGGTGTGAGCGCCGGTCTGGCCAAAGGGCCGTGGGCCTTGGCAAATCACACCACGCCGTGGCCTCTGCTGCCCGCAGCCGCCCGGAGGAAGCTCTCGGGCAGCATGTGCCCAGAGAGGTGGCAGCGAGGGAGCCTGACGCCCGGGCCAAAGGTCACGGTCTGCCCGGAGTCCAAAGGGAAGGCAAGCATGCGGCCGCCCCCTGGGCACCTCCAGCGGGCATCCGACTATTAGGCAATGGTTCTAACTCAGAGGCATGTCTTTATCTGAAAACATTCTCCACTCAGGCCCTGGTCTGGGTCACAAGGCAAGGGGGCGTGGGCGTCATAAAAAAGCAGGTGGGACCTGCCCCGGGGGGGCCTCCTGGGCACGGCTCCCTCTGGGGCGCCTTTCCTGCCCCCAGGAGGCTCTGGGCTGGCCTGGCAGATGGGACACACAGCACCGTCGCTACATCCCCCCCCCCATCCCCCCATTCCCACGTCCCTGGAGCAAAGCTGGCTTCATGAACCCAGAAGGTTCCCTGGGACATAAGGAGAGGGCGTCTGGGAGGGGCGTGAAGCCTTCCCACCTGGTAGGTGTGTCTGGGGAGGGCGACCAGTTTCCGAAGCCCTACTGTGCACCCAGCCCCCCCACACCCACATGCTTTCTGCCTCAGGCATGCGGAGGGCAGGGTGCGGCTGCCCTGACCACCTGGTGCCCCTGTGCTTGGCCATACCACTGTCCCACAGGAACCTGCCTCCTGCTCTGCAGCCCTGCTGCCCCATCACGTGCCTGTGCCTAGCACCGCCACTCCTGCCCCCCTCCAACCGCTGGCCGCTGTCACACAGGCCCAGCAGAGACCAGCGTGCTGTCCACGTGGCACTCACCTCCTCCAGGGAGCCCCCCACCCTGCCCCCTGAGGGCACAGGCTCCTGGCAGGTGAAGGGGGTGAGGGGCCAGTGGGCTCAAAGGGGCCAAGGACCCCCCAGGAGCAGGGCTTCAATCCCAACTCCATGGCCCTGGGTGGCAGCACCCGTGTGCTGGGCACAGGGGTTCTGGGGTGCACAAGGCTGGGCAGGGCCGGGTGAAGGGCTGGCTCTGGGCCGCCCTCCAACGCACTGGCTGGTGCCAAGCCCAGGGTGGCCGGGCCAAGGCAGGCGGGCGGGAACGGCGCTGGCTCGGCCCTGCCACCCGGGAAGGCGGGTAGCGGTGCCCCCTCCTCACCGGCTGCTGCCCAGACACAAAATGGCGCGGGGCTGAGGCGGCCATTTCACGGTGCCCCCAGGAAACAAAGGCTGCGGGGAGAGGGGGAGGGGGGATCCCCGGCTGCAGGGAGCAGTGTCCACTCTGCAAGCGGCCACCTGCCCTGGCAAGAGAGGGGCCAGGCAGAGCCCTCGGGTGCCCTGGGCTCGGCTGCAGGCTGGGGGCCGTGAGGGGGCCTGGTGTTGGGTTCCCTGACAGACGAGCCCGCACCCCCCCCCCTGGCCAGACCGCCCGCCTCCCAGAGACCTTCTCACCTGGCCAGGCAGGCAGCGGGGCTCCCTCAGGCCGGGATGGGTCCCCCTTCCGGGGGGCTTAGGGACGAGCCACATCCTGCAAGACACAAGGTGACCAAGGAGCCAGCTGAGTGTCCCCCCGTCTCTCAGGGGCCCACAACCACCTGCAGGTGGCCCAGGCCCCCTGGACGGTGGCACCGACGTGCCTGAGGCCAGAAACTTCACTTGAACATCCCAACCCCCCGCCCACACCCCCTTAGACTCAGGACGATAGAAAGTACCCCCGGGGCCTGGGATTAGAAGGTCTCCCCTGAGTGAGCCAGGGCGGGGACCCCTGGGGCCCACTGAACGGCGGACGCCAAGCCTCGGGCTCAGGTGTGCCTCTGGGCACAGCCTCCCCAAAGCAGGAGTGGCTCAGGGCGACACACGCACAAACCCCACGAAGCGGGACCCGTGCGGCTAGGCCTCGGCCCCGACCTCGCTGGGATGAGGAACCCAGGCCCAGCTCCTTCTCGGCCTTCTGCCCCGGCCAAGCATGAGTGACCAGGGGGCGAGCAGAGGCCGGGCACCAGGCCCCCAGGTGTCGGTCCCTCCTCCCGAGGCCTCTGTGCCCACCCAGGTCCGGTCAGGCCCTCAGGCTGAGGGGCCAGTTGGCTTCGAAGGATGCGCTCAAGCCCCCAGCATTGCTCGCCCGTGAGCATCTGGACGTTCCTGTGTCCACCCTGAGCTGATCTCTTCTCAGCTCTGCCCCCTGTGGTCCTGGATAAGCCTCTTCTCCTCCCAGGGCCTCAGTCTCCTCACCTGGAGTATGGGGGCGCAGAGCCCAGCTCCCAGATTCACGATGGACGGGAACACGCCTGGGCCCCAGGCCGGGAGACATTCCTTCCCAGCCTCCAGTCTGACCACACGCCTGGGGCCAGGGTGGACACCCCCTCGGGCAGGCTGGGCGGGAGCTGAGCCCTGGGCAGGAACTCCAAATCCCCAGCCCCGACCTGCCCGAACTTGTCCTTGGAATGCCACGTGGCCCCTCCCCAAGGTCACAACGTGCGGAGATACACCCTTCCCGCCACAGACCGGAGCCAGCACAGAGCAGGCCCCAGACTGGCGAGGAATGCCAGGGGAGGGGCGGACGCCTGGCTGAGTCCCATGCAGGCACCCAGGCCTTAGGGGCGAAGGGCAGGAGCCGGACAGTGAGCTTATGGGCGGCCACACCCTGCGGCCGGAGTTGGCCAGACACACAGACCAGGCGTGACCCCCCCCACCCGAAAGGCTCCAGCGGGGACTTGGGGGGCCGATGGCTCCCACAGCAGCCTGTGTGGTCAGGGCAGAGCTGCCAGAACCTTCCGGGCTGCATGGCCTCCATCTGATCTCTTAAAAAGGAGCCACTCACACCCACCGTATGACAAGCAAACAGGGAACCCCCGCGGCATTGCGGGCACCAGGCTAATTACTGATTCGCCTCCTGAAAAGCAGGCCCTCGGGTCTGCACGCCCACCTCGGATCTGCACCAGCTGAAGTGTCCCGGAGGCTAAGGCCTCCCGGAGCTGTGCCCACCTGGCCTGGAGCGCCCCCCACAGCCTGCGCCCCTGGCACCCCATCAGGGAACTGGTCACGACCACTGAGCCCACTGAGGGCGGGCAGCTTCCAGTCCTCGCGCTGTAAGAGGCACTTGGTGGGCGCCCCGCCCTCTGTCTATGTCTTCCCCTCCTGTGGACACCCCAGTCCTCGACGGGCCCCTCCCAGTGGGTCTTCCCAGGCCTGCAGTCAGCCCAGCCCAGCAGATGACCACCCGCTCCAGCAGGGGTCAGGGCTGGGCTGCCTGCTGGTGTTGGAAGGCCTGCCTGGGCCTCACGGGGGCGGCACTTGGTTGGGAAATTGTCTGCAGGCGCCTCGGCGCTCCTCACAGAGCACGGCGAGGCCGTCCAGTCTCCCCGTTCAGTCGCTGGACTCGTCCCGTTCGTTCACAAAATGTCCCCCAAGGGCCTGTCCCGCCCGAGGGGCTCAGGCTCCCAGAGTCCCAGGAAAGGGACCTGGCTGGCACCCTGCAGGGTGGGCGACATGGGCACCACCCAGGGGCTGATCAAAGGGGGAGGGGGAAACCTGCTAAGAGACATCGGAGCTGGCAGGACTCGGGGTGGGGGGTCTGGGCGTGGCCCGCCCGCTGCCACCCCCACCGGCAGGTCTCACTCAGGGCTGAGCCGGGAGGGTGGCGGGAGGCAGCCGGAGGAGCCCTCCCACCGTAAATCACCGCCAGGCGGTATAATTATCTGGGCACTTAAGCTCCTCTTTCTTCTCTCTCCCCCTGGGGAAATTTCCTTCATTTCCTACATTATCCCCTCTCTCCGAACGTCTAAATCAACCCAACCACGCTGCCCGCTCCTCCGAGCTCTCTCCCTCACCAACCTGGGAGGGGGGCTGGGTGCAGGGTGGTGGGCACCCATCCAGGTCTCTCCTGCCCAGGACAGAAAACGCCAGGCGCCACCTCACCTCTCCTTTGGGCTGCGGCGACCATGTCCCCAGGTCCTTCCTTCGCCTGCCTCTCCGCCTGGGATCTGCCGAGGGGCCCCTTGAGAAATGCCAGCCTGCCCCTGGGTTGGGCCAGGTGATGCCAGGCCCACAGTGGGTCTTAGTGATGAGGGAGCTGGGTGGGCACCGCTCTGACGCTGCCACCTACCATGTATTCGGCCCTGACCCATTGCCCCTCTGGTTCCCCCACACACCCTTGCGTTACAACCCCACTTTACAGTGAGGAGACTGAGGCCGGGAGGAAAGCTGCCTGCCGCGGCCACGTGCCGGTCGCTCCTGGCGCCACGAGGCTGCGGCCTCCGAGGCTCCCTGTCTGAGCGGCAGCAGGCCCCGCCCCGGGGGAGAGGCCAGCCCATGGCATCTGGGACGTTTCGCAATCAGCGAGCCGGAGCTGAGCTTCCACGGGGAGGAGCCAGATCAGCGCTGGCAGGTGGGACGTCCCGAAGGCTGGCTGGGCACTGAGAGGGGGAGGGGAGGCGACACCTCCCCAGGACGGCCAGGCTGGGTGTGGGCTGCCACCCGCCAGCAAAGGGCTGCCGCCCGGGCCCCTGGGGGGAGGGGGGCTCACAGCGGGTCGCACTGTCTGTCCCCATTCCTGACTCCGGAGGCCTCTCGGGGGTTCAGGGCCCTGTGGGTTCTCACGGGCATGTTCCATGCCTCCACTCACCGCAGTCACGCCGGGTCACTGGGCGCCGACAGATGCCCAGCAACAGCCTGGTGGGCACCGCTGCCCACAGCTGAGCCGTGGAGCTGCGCACTCCAGCCAACTCGGCCTCGCCAACCACCATCTCCGGTCAAATTCTATGACTCCTTCTCTCGTCAAAAAAAAAAAAAAAAAGGAAAAAGAAAGAAGAAAAGAAAGAAAACCCTCCTTGAAAACACAAAACTCGAGAAGGGAGAATCTGGGCGAGCGGTGTGACTCCCCCCCCTGCCCCCCCCCCCGTCTTCCTCCTTTCTGGGCACCCCTGCCAGGCACGGGAGACGCTCCCCCCTCTCGCTGGTAAACTGAGGCCAAGAGAGCAAGGGGCTTGGTGACCGCGCCCTGAGCCGCTGCGCAGGTGTGGGAGCCCGGCCTGCCTCTGTCCAGCGCTGGAGCCGCAGCGGCTGCTGGTCGAGGAGAAAGGACGGGGCTGAGCCTGGAGCCAAGACCTGGGAAGGCACAGCCCGGGGACTGGGCACCTAGGGTGTCGGCCAGGGTGGGCGAGGGACGCTGGGCTCCCGCTCTGCAAACGGGAAGAGACCCGGGTGGGGGGAGCCTCGAACTTGGGGGGCAGGGCTCAGGGAAAGCAGGCTGGCTCCGATGGAAACCAGTCCACGGCCTCAGCAGCAGGGGGCCCCCATGGTTTCCATGGGGACGAGGCTGGAGGCAGAGCTCTGGTGAGGCCAGCAGATGTGGCCTGTGCAGGGCTGGAGTGGGGGGTGGGGGTGGAGTTGGGGGTGGGGGGTGGGGGTGGGGGGAGTCGGGAGGAGGAGGCGAGAGGGGGAGGGGTGGTGCCGCGCCCTTGCTGGGACGTGGCAGGCCTGGGGCTGGATGCAGGGGCAGGTCCACCCCTCCAGGAAGTTCCCCAGGTCCCGGGCCCTGGACTGCTCCAGGCTACATGTCTGCTCCCCACGTGCTGGCCCAGCCCCACAGGCGCCATCTTGGCCTGGGCCTCCTTGAGGACCCCATGTTTGCAGAGGGAGGCCCCTCCGCCCCTGAGTGTGGGACAGACCAACCGTCCTGCCTCGGGCCCTCCAGCCCAGGCCCCGGCCCCACAGGTCTGCTTGGTCCACTTCCTGCACTCGCCTCCTGCTCCCCAGCCAGGCCTGCCGGTGGGCGGGGCGGGGGGGGGGGTCCCTAGAGGCCTCCCAGAGAATCCCAGGAGCGCTGAGTGCCTCTGAGGCACAGGGAACTCGGGGGATCAGGGTCATGAGCCCCACAGCCGTCTCACTGACCAACAGGGCTCCTGGCTGCCCACGGAGCGCTGGTTTCACAGCAGCTGAGCCTGGCCGCGGCCATGGCCACCCCCGCCTCCTTCTGCCCTGATCTGAAGGGGCCCCCCACACTGAGACCCCGGACATCTGCAGGCACAAGGACTTACCTTTGGGCCCAGGCATGACCCCCCTGCCCTCCCCCCTAGATAAGTGTCTCTAGGCGGGAGGAGCGGACGTCTGCAAAGAGACCTGAGACCCAACAGGAAAAATCTGGAAGACACCCCCCCCCCCTCTCTGCCCTCCCCCGCCACTCTGAGACCCTGCTGGGGCCCTCCGGCCGCTCAGAGTTTTACTCTCAGTGAGTGGATGGCGGGCTCTCCGCAGAGCTTCCGAGAGCAGCTGCGGCACAACCTCGAACATCCCCCTGGGCCCTGAGAGCACTGAGAACAGGCCAGCCCCTCCCTCCTTCCCGCCCGCTGCCGCCACACTATGCGCTGTCCATGGTCCCGCCACAGGCACTCAGAGCCACAAGCCTGCAGCCCTCAGCCCTGCAGGCACCTGGCCTTCCTCAGCCCAGGCAACAGGCCCTGCCCCAGCTGGTCCCCCACCTCCTGCTCCCGGCAGTGGGATGCGGACGTGTCGGCCACTCCCTTCCCCCTGGTGCGGGCTGTGGTGGCCTGCCTTGCCCCCGGCCCAGAAGTGCCCGGATGAGGGCTGCTTCCACAGGCTGCCCTCCGGCAAGGGTCCCGAGGGCCAGGGAGCCCGGTGGGTCGCCGTCGGGGTGTGACTCGCTCTGAGGGGCAGAGCTCTCCTCTGTGCTGGAGCACGCAGGGCTGAGGCTGAGGCCCGTGGGGCCCATCCATCCAGGCTGGGAGCCTGCTCGGGAGTTGGCACTGGATGGCACAAAAAAGGCTCCAGCTGAGGGCACCTCTCCAGGACCCGGCCCACCCTGGGCCCAGCCGCTGGGCAGAGCTGCTCACCTGGACCTCGCACATGGTGCTGGGAGAGCGTCCTCGTCCCAGCAAGTTGACCGTGGCGCACACCAGCAGGCTCTGGCGGGCGGGAAGGGCGGGAACTGCCTTTTGCCTCCAGGAGCCCTCTGCCCGCCCACAGGAAGTTGGGCACACCCATCGCAGGAATCTGGGGGCTGGGCCGGGCTCCCAGGAAACTGGGCCAGAGGTGGCCCCTCCCCCAAGCCTCCTGGGGGTTTGCAAGCCCTGCCCCCACCTCCCATCCAGACCCTGCACGCACTCAGAGGCCGGAATCCAGAGGCCAGAGGTCGAGGCCCTTCTCCCCAGCCCACCCACACTGTCCCAAGCGGGGCCACATGCAGTTCCCCGAAACCCATGGCTGCCATCTATCCCTCCCTCTCCAGATTGGGGGGCCCAGGTGGGGATGGGCAGGCAGGTCAACGGCCAGCCCGGGCCTCTCCCTAGGAGGCCACGGGGAGGGAAACCCAACGAGGCTCCAACAGGCCTCCCCAAGTGTGGGGCCATTCCCCGCGGCCAATACCATTGCCCCCACGTCAACTGCAGGGACGTGAGCCTACGTGCAAATGGTTCTTATCAGGCCTCCTGTGGGAGGCTGGGCCGGGCAATCAGCTCATCAGCCCTCCCCCCACCACCACGTCCCACTCCCCCTCTCCCCCGCCCCCTCCCCCTCTCCAGGGGCCAGGCACGTAGGCGCACAGGCACACATGCACTCGGCCTGCCCACCCAGGCTCTGGCCGCTCCCACCCGCCTGCCCCGCCGCCATTTCCTCTCCCGGGCCCCAGCCTCGCTTCAGTCAGCAAATGGCCGCCCACGGCACCGCCTGGCCCCGAGGGGACAGGGCCCTGCCCGGCCAGAACCCAGAGTGCAGCGGGCCGGGCCGCAGCAGCCCAGCACGGGGGTCTCCGGGCGGCCCACACCAACCCCAGGCAGACACGTGGCCGCCAACCGCCCACCCACCTCTGGAAGCTGTGATGGTTCCAACCCACCAAGTTTCTCTTGCACCCAAGTTCCCCCACGTCCCCGGAGGACAGGACACCTGTGTCCACGCACACGTGCGCCACGCACAAGCCAGGGTGCAGAGAGTGTCCACATCCGGCTGCCACGTGGACGCCCGTTGTTCGCGCTCAGGGAACGCAGAACGAGTGCGGGCTCTGGGGGACGGCAGGCCCGCGCTCGAACCCGTGCCAGCCCTCAGCAGCGGGTTGATTCTGGGGAACTTACTCACCTGAGCTTGGTGCCTCCCCAGGGGAATGGCCCTAGGACAGCCCCCGCGTCCAGGCGTTTCTGAGGGGCTGTGTGTGAGCTTAGCTCTGTGTGTGCTAAGTGCTGTCCATGTGTCACCGTGAGGCCGGGACACATGCTGTCCCATTGCACAGACGGGGAAGCAGAGGTACAGTGAGGTGAAGCCCACCCCTGTCCAGGGAGGAGAAGCCCCCATCGCTCTGAGACTGACCCGATTATCTTTGAGGGCCCTCGGACCCGGGCCATAGCCAGAGCGCCGGCACTGACAAGACACAGGGTCAACCACAGGCTAAAGGACCCCCCGTCGGAAAGGACGAAAGGGTTTAAAAAAATTCGGGAAACTGGCTCCCCAACGGGGCTGGCAAATGCCATCAACTGTCCCTTCCAGTCCCCAGCGTCTCCACCAACAGGTACGTCCCTAAAACAAGCCTCAGAAAAAGCCGCAGCCCAACTTGGAGCGACTCTGCAGGAGGCAGGGGCAGCCGCCCACCACCCCCGGGAAGGGGCCTGGGGGCTGGAACAGGAGAGGAACCCAGAACTTAGAGATGCAGAAGCAAACACTTAGAAATGAGGAGGAGGGGGGCGAAGAGCCCTCGGAGCTGATTACAACACCGTAATGTGAGCAAATTCACAGAATAAACAGCCCCCGTCGTTTGCCAATGATTGTGGCTATAAAAGCGCTCTGCCCTCCTGGGTGCCGATAGGGACCGATAAAGGGTGCGCTTTATCTCGGCGAGATAAATTTTTTTTTAAGTTTATGGCTACTCTTTGTAGGTACCTGTTGATTTTTTTTTTTTGGTTTGGATTTTAAAGTACCTTTAGACCATGCCAAATATTTAACCAGCTGTTTGGTTTTTGTTTTTTTTTTTTTCATAAAAGTTTCAAAATGACTTTATGGAGGGCTGAGCATAAAACACCCAGACAGTCAATGTCCGTGCTGCAACATGACGAAGAAAGCACAATCCAGCACTGTCCACACCCCGCAACGCTGAGCTGGTTTAAACCCGGTGTTAGCGCGGCCCATGCTGCAGAACAAGATAAAAACTGGTAACTCATTAAGACACGGAAGGTCCTTTGACCGAGGTCATGTGCTGTCTCAAAAGGCAGAGATAAAGACCAAAATTTAAATTAAAATCTAATGAAGGGGATCGCGTTCCCCTTCGGAATTTTTCCGGGAGCGGGGAGGTCACCGGGTCAGGCTGCTCCTCTCCGCGGAGGCAATTCGTTTGTTTCGACCTCCGTTCTCCCAAACTGTCCGCTCCACAATCGCAAAACGCCGTGTGGCTGAGGCCTGAGCCCCCGACGGTCAGCCCAGCTGTGCTGCGAGAGCGGGCAACTCCAGTCCACAGCGGAGTTTACACAGCAGCGACGATGGGAAAACTGCTGTGTGTGCTGCTTCTTTAAAAACACACACACACACACACACACACACAAAAAAAAAAAAAAAAAAAACCCCAAGCCTGCTGAGAAGTAGCGGGTGCCACGGAGAATGCTGAGATTTTGCCCGATTTACAAAAGTAAAAAAAAACAAAAAGTCTCTGGAATTTTTCTCTGATTTGGGGATGAGGTATATGTTACTGATTTTACCCAAGTTAAGAGCCACGGCGGGAATGGACCAGCCGGCTCTGCAAGTTTACGCTGGGTGAGGTGGGACCCACAGACATTAAAACCATGAGGCGAACCTCGTCTCGGTGCAAAATACTAATTCGGAATGAAAACGTTCATGTACGGAAATTAATTGATTTTATGCTACTTGCCCCACCTTGTCCAAACAGAAGACGAGTTAATACTCAGGAAATGTGACTACCTCTCTCCTTCCAGGATTTGGGATCCTCACCTGTGTTAATTACACCAGAAAAGTCAAATTTAAAAAGATGAGCAGTGGGCAGCTATTAAAAGTATTAATTGCCTTTAAAAATGATTCACATCCCCCCCCCCACAACCTCCGAATGCTTCGCTCTACTCTTGTCCCTACAGTGTACTACACGCTGTTTCTTTCCCTGACTTTTATTTTGTCACCGGTGTTTCATTGGGTGCTGGCTAAATATTGGGGTGGCACGCGCCTGCCGCCTGCAGCGGGGGGACGTGGCTGTCATACCACGGAAACGTTTGAATTCTCTCCGCAGCCCACGTCCTCCAGGATCGACTGCTGTCTGGTCTCAGAACAAAGCAGCCGCCGGTTTTTCCTCGTGTGGGCTGAGCTGCTCAGGCCCCCACGGCTCCGAATTAGAAAAACAGGGATTAGAAAAAGGCACACAAGAATCTGCCTGTGAGCTGCAATCCAGAACTTTCTGGACCTAGCGTTCCGTTTTGCATAAATCAAGACCCTGGCTGCCCTGAAACGCAGGGAGAAGCTGGCCGCGCTCGTCAGGCTGCCCGAGGGCGGAGGTGAGCTCGCAGCTGCCCTCTGCAAAAGCCCACCTTTTAAGGGAAAAGGTTCAGCCGCTCAGAGGGTCAGGGAGCAACAAAGGGACTCAGGCAGCCCCGGCCCCGCTCTCCACGAGCTCCGGCGGGGCCCTGGGGACACAGAAGTCCTTCCGTCCGCCAGGGACTCCCACCCCCGCCGGCCACCGCTCTGCAGGTCGGCACCGGGACGGGATTGGGACCACGAAGGGGCCCCCGGGGTCTGTCCAGCGGACAAGCCCTTGTGCAGCCGACACGCAGCCCTGCGAGTGCTTAAACAAGGGCTTAAAAAAATAAAAGCCCCCCCAAACCGAACAGATTCTCCCACACGGAGCTGAGAGTCCAAAACAGCTTTCTTTTTTCTTTCTTTCTTTTTTTTTCCCCCCAAAAAATAAACTAAAACGAAAGGGAAAGAGAAGTGGGTCCCACACTGCGGACACGGCAGCACTGAAGACGCCGGAGCACATAAAGGGCCTCTGTTCCCCGAGGCGCGTCCACCTCCGAGTGCCAGCCGGGCCTGCCGGCCGCGGAGCCGCCGGGAGGGGCGTGGGCGCCTCCGCTGTTTGTCCCTGTGCCACTGCTGACGCTGCCAAAGATTCAAACACCAGCGATAACGGTAACGAGGCGAGCCGACACCGCCAACGCGGAAGAGCAGGCCGTGCCTTTAATACCTCCTGGAACATTCTCTCAAAGGACTGAGGGAGCACGGCTGCTTTTGCAAAACATTCATTCTCATTGTGATCGCTAAAGCCGTGGATCTCAGAAAGAGACGGGCTCGGCTTCCACGTTTTCCCTGCCGTTTCTGGAAGGGCTGACTTCACTAAAGCTGGGGGGCG
>PVJC01006210.1:0-41698 GCA_004026665.1 Murina feae | reverse complement strand
GGAATTTGAATTCCGGAGAACCAATTAGAGGGAGGGAACGGAAGAGCACGAACACAAGATGGCAGAGCCTCCGCTCCTCTCCAGAAACGAGAAGGAAGAGGCGACTTACCCGGCCGCGGGGGAGCAAGGAGCTCTCTCTGCAAAGTGAGGGCCTGAACCGTCGTGCCCGTGCCCGCTGGTCACGGCGGAGGCGGCGGCTGAGCACGGGTCCCGCCGGCCAGGCCATGCCCAGGTGCCAGCCCCGGTCAGATGGGCCCTCGGGTATCCTGGTCTCTGGCCACCGTCGTCTGTCCGTCCCCGGTCCTGGCTGGCGTGGCCGGGGCCCCGGCCACCGGAGGCAGGGCTGCCAGGAGCGAGTGGCGCTGGGAGCCCGGCTGGCAGCCCGGAGGAGAAAATGCTACTTTTGTCTCCTGCGCTCACTCGCTCGTCTGGCACTGGCTGCAGGGAGGGGGCCAGGGCGCGAGCTCGGCCCCGCCCACCGGGAATTTTTGAAAGATGCTCATGGGTGTCAGAGGCAGACGTGGCAGAGGCGGGTGGGCCGGACCCCCAAACGAGGCGGGGGGGGGGTGGGCTGTCCCGGGGAGGGGGGGGTGGCGGGAGGAGGAAGCTGCAGCGTCTGGCCACTCAGCGGCTGCCGAGGAGGACGCCAGGAGCCTAGCCTGGCCCGGCCCGGCCCAGCCCAGCCCTCCCCGTGGCCAGGCCCGCGCCATGTTAGGACGGCCTCGAGGCCAGGCTGCCCTGGGAGTCCAGGCGGCCAGCTGCTGGGGAACAGAAGCGCATTGTTCCCACGCGTGGCCCTGCAATCAGCAGGGGCCGACCGCTGGGTACTCCCAAGGACTGGGCACCCCAGCTCACCCCAGCAGCCCCCGGCCCTCCAAGGGGGCTCACCTAGCCAACGTCGGAGAGGCTATGGCCACGAGTTTGATTCTGGCCTTGCGTCCCATCAGCCACCTAAGTCTGGGTGAGCCCTACTGCCTCTCCTAGCCTCGGTTTCCCTGTGTGAAGACCAGGGGGAACAGCTCCAACCACCGGCCACTGTGACAACAGAACGAGCAATGCACGCAGGTGCGGACGGGTGGCCAGTACCCCAGGCGCTCTACAGCCGGTCCCCACGCCCAGGAGGCCGTGCAGGGTCCAGGCTCTCGCCACAGCCTCTCACGGGCACCAATCCTTCCGTTTCCCCAAGACCAACACCAGCCAGCATAGCAGGGAAAGGTGACCGCTGTGCTCCGGCCCGCGGACCCGGCTGCGTGAACAGGGGGGCACTCCTAGGGGAGATTTATCAGACGTGGGCCCTGAAACTGCACCCTCTCCTCTGGCCCTTTATGTGGCCGGGAGCTGAGGCGGGGACCACGGGGCTGGCTCTGTGCGGAGTAGAGGGGATGGCGTGGACAGGCCGTGACGGCACCCACCTCCCCGGACCATGACAAACGGAGGGAGGGACAGCCCGGACACCTCGGGCCAGGCTGCCGGGGGGATGTTTTAATGCGCTGTATGCCCGGGCAGGGCCCGTCATGCCCACGGTGCGAGTGGTGGGGAGAGAGGGAGGGAGCGAGGACTCTGGCCTCACGCATAGCCACGTGACCAGCTCGCCAGCTGATGACAGAGACAAAAGCAGGTAGGATTCCGGTGCCACGCACCTCGCCGGGAATGCCGGGAATGCCATTCCAGCCAGGGCTTGGCAGGGCTGCCAACAGCCAGGCCCCGGGAGGAAAGGGTCCCCGTGCTCCGTGGGGGGAGCCACTGCAAACCAGGTGGCCGTCTCAGGGCCGGCCCTGGCGGGAGAGGCAGAGCCGGGGTTTCTGCTGCAGGAGGAGGTGGCACCCACACCGACACACACACATCGCCGCGGTGCCCTGCAGGCCGGACAGACGACGGCGGCCAGATGTGGGGCCAGAATCCCCATCAACCAGCCCATCTCCCCCTGGCAGGGCAGGGAGGGCTCCACCGACGGCACGCACGGACACATGTGTGTCCCCGCAGGCCCGAACCTGCAGGTCCAGCGCCGACTCAGAGCCCAGGCGCGTCTGGGTGATAGATGTGCAACCCCCGTGCGGTGTGCTGCAGCTTCTCTTACCGTCAAACCACGCGCAGGCTGCAGCCCGGCACCGTCGTCGCCTCGTGATCGTTTAAAATGTGATTATAAACGGCTGATTTGAAGGGACACATCGCCCCGAAACAGGGGGAAGGCGAATGGAGACGTGAGAGCCCAAATCAGCAGGTAAAGATTTCAGCTAATGTCCTCCTCCCGCCCCCTGGAATCCCAGACCCGCACGGCCCTTCCCGGGAAACGGCCCTGATCCATCTTAAGGGGGAAATCTGTGACTCCTGGAAAAAAAAAATGGCCTCTTCACTCGGTCCGTCTCTGGCACATGTTTTCTGGCCACAACGACCAGCCTCGCGGACGACAAGAGCGGCTGCGGTGGCAGCCGAGGGTCACGGCTCAGCCCAGGAAGCCTCTCCGGTCGCTGATTACACACACGGAGGTCCCGTCGGCAGCTGTGCTGTCCACGCGGGTTCCCGAGCCGCCCCGCCAGGCCAGGCTCCTGGACCCCGACTCAAAACAGGTCTCCGACTCAAACGTTGAATTTTACTTTTGAACTACAGCCCCCCGCCCTCCCCACCAAATAAAAGGCGAGTAAAAGCTTATGCGGTAGGGTTCCTCTGTCCCCTGTCACATTCCAGTCTTCCCGTTTCAAGCTTATGGATGATCCTGCCCCAGCCTGAGGCTGCTGTGGCCACCCCCACAAAAGACCTCTCTTCACAGTAGGGGGGGCGCGGTGGGGGGGGGGGCAGAGACAACGAAAAGGGGGGACACATCGCAGCTCAGAAGTCCCAGGATTTCTTTTTTTAAAAAAACAATGCAACTGAAGTTTTTAAAAATAAAACCTCGTTTTTGAAGACAAATATTAGCATTTGCCGACAAAACCTTTTGAGGTGAGAAAGAATCTGGGCAGGGCGGTGACTCGGACCCCCGTCCCATCAGGCACACACCCTCTCCTGCCCTCTACCCGCCTCACAGGGATGGCCACACTGAGGCCCCTCCAAACCGGCTGGGGTCTAGTCCCATTGTCCACTGTGGCCTCCCCCCCACACACACACACCCCACCATGCTCTCGTTACAAGCCCCATCTGGATGAATTCCTGCCAGAGACCCTAACGCGAGCCTGGGGTCCAGGCCCCCCTCCCCAGGGCGCCGGCTGTGGATTTAGCAGGAACCTGGCCGAGCATTCCCGAGCCAGGAGTAGGGAGGTGGCCGGCCGGAGGGAAAGTGGCCGGCGGGGGGAGGGGGGGGCCTCAGAGGGAAATTCTGTTCATTCTACGAATGCGGCAAACTTCCATCCAGCGCTAACTCTGGCCAGGCTTCTCCGGGGTTACACAGCCTCTCCAGCAGGGCAGCGGGTCTGAGGGGCTGCGGTGGCTTCACCGGGTCAGGCTAGACTCTCCGGTAACCTGCAGGCCACTCCCAAGTTCATCAGAGAATGGGATTGGGGGAGGAGTAGAGAACACCAGAGAATCACAAATACTGTCTAAAACTCTCTCTCTGCGGTCACCCCCAACCCGGGGACAGACCTTCCTCCTCCAGTCCCTGTTTTCCTCATGTCCACGCGCCGACACCTCCCCCACCCTCCCCACCCCCCCCCAGCAGACAAAGGCCAGCAGGGCTGGCGGGAGGGAGGCCCCCCTCCAGGCCGCGACCCCAACCCTGGCTACCTTGCTGGTGCTTCGTGCCCCTGCGGCCTTTTGGAAGAAAAGCCACAGAAGAAAACAAAATAAACTTGTGAAAGTTTAAACTCCACGGAACAAAGAAAGTCAGGCGTTCCCACTGAAACTTCCCCCAGCCTCCGGCCGGGACCATCTTTCTTCCTTTTCTATAAATCTCCGTCCCTGACTGAGCTCCTCGGGCCTGCGCTACCCAGACACTCGAGCCCCGCGGTCCCAGCCGACGGGACCCGGGTTGGCCCTGAAAATAAATATTTCACATAAAAGGTCCATTGTCTTCCCTCGGAGACAATTGTTGCTTTTTCTTCCTCTTTGGCCCCAGAACCTCAGAAAGCACGGCCGGTGCCTTCCAGGGTTCGTCCTTGTCCTAGCAAGACGTGCGGGGGTCGGGGGGGGGGGCGATCTCGCTGGGTCTCCCAGACCCTCGGAGACAAATTCCTCCCGAGGCAGAGGCAGAGGCAGAGGCAGAGGCAGAGGCAGGCGTCTGGTTTGTGCGGATCGGGCCCAGGGAGAATGACTCGCACCGTCCTCCTGAAGCCCTCCCGCCTTGCCAGCCAGGCAGGCGCGGTGTTCGGAGGAAGGGGTGCCGCTTCCACTGGCACACCCTGGGGGACTTGGGCGCATCTGGGGTGCCTGGTGCCTCCCGCTAAGTCTCCGTGACAAGGAGAGCCCAGACTTTGCAAGCGCTGGACCGGCTCCCTTGAAAATACCCATTGAAAACATCGCTGGGGATCACTGTCCTGCCACCTGTGGGGGGGAAAGGGAGACTGGGGGGTGCATTCCAGGGGCCCCTTTCTAGGGAAACCAAAACTGGGCTCCCCGTCCCTCACAAACTCAAAAATATAATAACTGGCGATAGAAACGGTGATTACCATTTACAACAATAACAATTACGACAGGGGCAGCCATCTATGGCGCCCCTGCCACGTGCCTGGACCTGGGACCTGGGCTTTTGTGCAACTGAAGCCGCCCCAAGTCCTCGGGGCGACCCTCTGGGGTCAGCATTCCTAGTCCTGCTCTCAAGCTCTGGGCCCAGGCCCCGGTGGGTGATGTGGCTTGTCTAGGGTCACATGCTAAGCCGGGGCCAGGTTGGAGCTCCCCAATGTGAGCTAGCCCTCGTCCCCCCCCCCCATGGGGCTTCTGCAAGAGAATTCTCCCTTTTCCCTAAGCGTGCAAATCTACCCCCAAACTCAACAACACCGAGCTTGGGGGTTCCCAGATGTTTTCCCGTCTGGCCTTGAAGGGTCTCCCTGCTTTCCAGAACACCGGCCCTCAAGTGGGGGCACTCGCTGGGGTCTTATTAAGAGGTTTCTCCAGACACGGGGTGCCTGCCAGGATGGGCAAGGCCCTCCGGCCCCCCCCCCGCCCCCGGCCCCCACAGGCTGCCTTGGAGTCCAACCTGGTTCAGGGCAGGATGTAACAGGCCCCGAGCCTTCCGAGGGTGGAAGCAAGTGAGACGGGAGTGAACCACACGGACCCAGAAGTAACCCTACTGCAAAGCTCCCCACTTTCCGGCTGAGCAAAGCAAATGCTGTGTGTGCCTGTCCACATAGCATGCTCGGGGCTGGGCATGGTGGAGGCCCTGCAAGCAGCTGCCCCCTCACCCTTGCAGCACCCCCAGAGACCCCTCACCCAGAGGATCTGGGACCACAAGTGGCCAGAGGCTGGGCATGGCGGGGCCGCAGTGCAGGCAAGGAGCCACCCTGGTTTTTTCTTTAAAAAAAAAAACACAAAACACCAAGACCACCGAGGCCATCTTCCCAGCAGCCCGCCAGTGTGAGAACCTATCCCCTTGCTTAGCACAATCTATTGAATCCAGAAGTGATTAAAAAAAAAAAAAAGAGGCGTAGTTTCGTTTTCGGGTCCTTGTCTTTGTGTGTGCGTCATCAAAAAATAAAATTGGGCTCGGATGGGATATGCCAGCTCGGCACGAGGCCCCGCGGGGCGAGCCTGCTGCTGGAACAGAGCTGCCCCAGGGAAGGAGGACAAAGGCAGGGCCTGCAGGCAGCCCCGCGGTCTCCTGGAGACTCAACTTTGTCACGTCCCACATGCCGGGGGCACACTCTAGGGCAGGAGCTGGGCCTCTGGGGCTTTGCCAAATAGCAACCCCCCACAAAGTGGCGGGGGGGGGGAAGGGGGGTGGTCCTGGGGTGCTTAGACCTGGCCCTGGCCCTCCTGTCTGGCCCGCAGGCCGTGGGGGAATGTTTTAATCCTGGGGACGCCCAACAGTCTCCGCACAATACCACTCATTCCCACCCATCAGGCACTGTTACACGGGTCATCTGTGGACCCAGAGAAAAAGCCTCCCACATTTAGCAGGGGAGCCCCAGCCACCCCCCCCCAACCCCCAGCACTTGAGCTTCCTCTAATTACCGACCTCGTCGCCGCCATCACCACGCCAAGCACAGCTCTCCGCAGCGGCACCCCATTCTGAGATCACTCCCGAATGTTCCACAGGCGCCCCCCCCCCCCCGTTTCGTGTCTGCTAACTGCCTCGAATACAGTCATAAATAAAAATTCGAAATGAGAGGTGGGGGAAGGGAGGGGGTTAACGGCCTAGCCAAACAGCCGGCCAGGGTCGCCTGCAGTTCCAAGCAAACTTACAGCCTCGGAGACCAGGTGGGCCCCACCTCACCGAAACGCTCCTTGGTCGTCGGGGTCCTCGCCGGGATCGGGGAGCCAGGCAGCCCCGGAGAGGGGGGCACAAGGCAGACCTGGGCTCCTCGGGCCTCTGCCCAAGTTCCCGGAAACAGGCCTCCAAGTGCCAGCTCACAAGCCCCGGGTGTGACCGAAACGGCCGCCTCTCCCCAGTCTCCTGTGGTCTCCGCACCCAGGAAGGTTATCCAAACCACATCACACGCTGGGGGAGAGTGCGGGGAAGTCGCACCTCGGATGTGACCATAATAAAGACCGGCTTCACCCCAGCAGATATGGCTCTCACTGTGACGGGGAAGGCACGCACGGGTCCCCACACGCATTTTAAAGTCCCCAACGGCGAGGGCCGTGCTGGCCTGCAGAGACCGCTGGCTTCTGAAGCCCCACTTCTAAAGAAATGCACTTCGGCGTTACCTTAAAACCCCCGTCAGGACGGCAAACGTGCGTCCCCCCTTCACCCCTTTCTTGCTCCCCACAAACTGGCCAGAGCCGGGGACAGGCCCGTGTGTGAGCCACCTATAAAGGGGGGTTTATTACGCAAAGTTATGAGTTGTTTTTCATTTTATGCCGCCATAAACAACAGCTTCCACCAGCGCCTTTCACGCGGCCAGCGGGAGCGGCGGCCGGCGGGTTTGGGGAGCCGGGGAGACACTGGGAGAGGGTGGTGGCTCCCCAGCCCCGCTTCCAAACACATCTAACCTTCCAGAGGCGCGTCCTCTTCCCGCCTCCTCGGCTGGAGATGCGCCGGGCGCTCTTTTAATGGATTCGGTACCCTTCGCTCTGGCAAACGGCCCGCACCCCTGAGCCTGGGGCCCGGGCGTCCCAAACCCCCAGACCAGCACGTGAGCGAAGGTCCCGCGTCCCGGCCGGCGGCTGCGGCTGCAGGAGCAGACCTCCGCCCAACGCCCCTCTGCGCGCGGCCTGCCCGGGAGACGGCTCTGCCCAGCGATCTCTTCATTCATATTTAATTACCCACTGACCAGCCAAAGTGAGAAAGGCACTTACCGTCCCAGGGAGTCGCCCTGAACCCCCGCGGCGACCCGCGGCGCGCAGGTCGGCAGCCTTGCCCTTGCCGGAGACCGCCGGACGCGGCCCGCGCGGCGCCATCTGCCCACGGCTGCAGGGCCCGCGGCCGCCCGCCCGAGTCCAGAGCTCCGGCCGCTTCCCTCCCCCGCCCCCCGCGCCCCCCTCCGCGGACAGCAGCGCCGGCCGCCCTCCCCAAACTCTCCCCCGGGCAGGTCGGCTCCGGGCGGCGCCGGCGGAGCGCATGGCCAGGCCGCCCTTCCCCGGCCCGCGCCCCCGCGGACGGCGCGGCCCTCCCTCCCGCGTCGGCTTCGCTACGTGGAAACCCCGACCCTCGCCCCGGAGGGGCCCATGGGACCGGTCTCCTCGCGCCCGCGCCCCGCGGGGAGCTTTGTCCTGGGCGCCAAGGAAAGCGCGCCGGGCCCGGGGCGCCCACGCCCTGCCGCCGGGGTCCCGGCCCGCGCGCCTCGCGACTTTCTCCAAGTTCACGTGCGTCCGCGGGCGGGCGGGCGGGCGCCGAGGGCCCGAACTTGCAGCGTCCGGCCGCCGGGCGCGCCGCGGCTTTCTCCCGGGCGGGCCGGGGGCGGCGGGCGGCGCGGGCCCGAGGCACAATGGGCGCCTCCCGGGCGGGCGGGCGGCGCGGGGACGGACGGGCCTGGCTTCCGCGCGGGCGCTCGTCTGGCGCGGCCCGGGCGCCGAATGCGGTGGCGGCGGCGGCGGCGGCGGCCGGGCAGACGCGCCGCGCGCCCGGTGCATGCTAATGGCCGGCGGCCGCGCCATGAATTATTCAGCAGCGGCTCCGAGAGGGCGAGCGCGGCGCGGAGGGCGGCCCGGCCCGCGCTTCCCCCGCCGCCGCCGCCGCGGAGCCGCCCGGCGACTTCCCAAACTTTGCCCGGTCGGCACCGAGGCCGAGGCCCCCGCGGCTCCGCCGTCCCCGCCTGAGCGCGCCAGCCGCGCTTCCCCCGTTGCCGCCTATTTTATGTCTTTTGTCTCGGAGTTGGCACCTGTCCCAGAGAGCGCGTTTCTCTGCCCACCCCTTCGCCGCCGGATCGGGGCGGGGGAGGGGAAGGGGGGGACCCGGGGAGGAGGGGAGGGAAGGTGGGGGGAAGCGAGGCGCCTCGGGCCCCCGCAGCCCCGAGAAGCCGCCGGGGGGCGACGGCCGTGCCCGCGAGCCCGGCGCCCCTGTTCTGCAGAGAGGTCAGAGCTTCGGCTGTGCCCGGAATACCAACGAGGCCTCCCGGGGGCCCCCGCCATGCCCGCTGCAGGCGCGGACAGGGCGCGGCCCCTCCCGCCTCCCCCCTCCGCCATGCACCCTCCTCCCAGGGCCCGAGCGCGCGGGCGGGGCCGGCGGCGCGAGCAGCGGATTCGCCGCCCAGGCCCCGCGCCTCGCCCCGCAGCCCCGCGTGCGCGCCCCCGCGGGCACGCCGCCCTGGGCGCTCCCCGCCCGCGCGCCCCCGCCCCGCGGCCCCGCCCGCGCCCGCGCGCGCGCCAGGCAAGGGGCACCGCGCTGCAGGAACACAGCCGCTCTTTGCTTCGAGCCCTGGAGCCCGCGCACCCAAGAGGCGGGGGTGGGGGGAGGTGGGGGGGCAGCAAGCGCTAGCCCAGCCCGCCCCGCCGCCCTGGCACTAAGGCGGCTGCTGGAGCGCGTTCAGCGGCTGCGCTTCGAGGCCCCGGCTGCCATGATTGCGGGCAGCGAGGCGCGCGCGCACGCGCGGGCCCAGCTCGGGGACCCACGGCGGACCGTGCGCGCCGGCTGTGAGCAGTCAGGGTCGCCGGGCTGGTCCTTGCGGGGGCCAGTGTGCCCCTTGGATCTGGAGACGAGGCTCCGGCACAGAGTTCAGGGTCATCGGGTGGCAAACGGCTTCCTCCAAGGCCAGGCTAGCTGGGGGGGGGGCTCCATGGGGTCTTCCCAGACACCGCCGCCGCGGGCCCGGCAGAGCGAGGGGCGCCTTGGGCAGTGGGGTAGGGGGTGGGGCGCTCGGGACCTGGTGAAGTGGAGGAGAGAAGCATCCTGTGCCCTGAGATGGAGGGGAGTGTCACACGTGCCCTGCAGAGGTGAGGGCATCCTCGCAGGGCCCCGGGGAAGCTGGGATGGGCGTGGGCACCGTGCTCGCGCTCTTCCTTCCCCGTAGAAACAGCTTCCTGCTCCCGGGCCCAGGGCGCAGAAGCTGGGGGCGAAGTTACAGGCCGCAGCCTTGCTCTTGGAGCCGCTGGACTGCACTGCTGCCTGCGGCCCCTTCCCGCCCCTGCTGGGGGTCGCTCCTGGCCAGGCTCCAGGGTCCAAGCAGGGTCAGAATGCCTGCAAGGCCGCAGCAGCTTTTGTTGCCGCCTTTGCGGGGGCGCCAGAGTGTCCCCCCCCCACACCTCAAAGGGGTCAGCTTGAGCTTATGGCACTTGGAGATCCTGACACGGGGTCACTGTGCTCATAACCTCATCTTCCTGCCAGGGCCTGCCCCCGCTCAGAGCCAGATGGGCCTGGCTGTCCTCAAGCACCCATGACGACTGCCCCAGAGAAGGAAGGCCTCCTGGGCCCCATCCCAGTGGCTCTGCCTGTCTCCCCCCAACGCCCCGACCGGCCTTGGCATTCTCACTACAGTGTCCCTTGACGTCACATCTCGCCATATCTGTGAACCAATGGAAACTTGCCTGCTGTCATAAATATATATATACTTTTTATGCTATTGGTAAATTCAAAAGTTCCTTGCGTGCCCTCCTCCCAGGAAACTCCATCCAGGTTGGGTTGGACTGCCCGGGAAAGGGGGAACAGGCCGCCCTGGCCAAGGCCGGGCGGGGGCTGCTGGAGCAGCTCCCCAAGGACCTCTGCTGCCCGCTGACCACACCTTGGAGGCTCCCTAGACCCCCGTGACCTTGGCCTTGAGTTGTGCTACCCCCACTCTGTGACACACGCACGCGGAGGGAGGAAGGGCGGAGGGGAACACGCGGCCTCATGCAGAAGCCTCCTGAGCGTGCATTCCCGGGGGACAGTCACTCTGTCGCCTCTTCTTTCCAGGATGGATTTTTCCTTTTTCCTGAGAGAAAACGCAGCCTTAGAAAACGGAACAGAAATGTTTCCCTTTTCATCAAAATCCTGACTTTCACTTTCCACTGCTGCTGACAACCAGCCGAGTTGACTTCACCGAGGGGTGTGCACCCCTCCTCCTGCGGAGGATGCAGGGGTCTCTCGTGCCAGTCAAGGGCCAGGGTTGGGAGCTGGAGGTACAGGCATCCTGCGCCCCTTCCTCTGAAAAGTCCGGCTCCCGGCAGACCGAGACTCGGAATGCTGCCCCCCACCCCCCTTCTAGCAGCACTGCCGGGACAAACGACCTCTCGGGTCTGGCCCAGGCCTTTCTCATCGGCTGCGCTGCCCTAAGCCCCCGCCTGGACAAAGGTGCATGCAGTCAGGAAACACGTCCCCATGAGACCAGGCAGTTCCAAAGCCACCAGGCCCTGTGTGTCCCCTCCTGCGCCAGCCTCACCAAGGAAGAGCCCATCCCTAACGCCATTATAACCCCCTCTGCCCCATCGTACCCCTGGATGGTTCCACTACTTTTCAAAAACAGATTAAAGACATTTGTGGTTCAGCAACTTTGGGGGCTGCAGAGCCACCCCCCCAAAAAAAATGCCTTAAAGACTAGACTGAATGCAGAAGTGGAAACATCGTAGGTGCCGGCCCTTTTAATACCAAATCTTGTTTTTCTGAAATAGTGAGCAAGCTGGGTAGCAACTGAATGGGGATTTTGCAAATAAATATATGGTTCCTATTCTCACGTAAAACATCCCCAAACGCAGAGGCTAGAATGCTGCATAGCACGTGCTGGCTCACGCGCGCGCGCACACACACTCCGCACCCGACAACCACGCTGTAATCTATTTATAATCACTTTGCTAAGCACTCGAAATATTATAACTAATGTGATATATGTTTTGTGATTAAATGGGTGGATTAAAACATTGAATTAAAAAAGCCACAAAGAAAAAGAGATTATCTTCCATTATGCCACTTCCAACTTTTGCTCCGTGGGCACACATACACATCTGACAACTGTGTCATTACGGAAGGCAGCGACTAGATGCCAGGATATTAACTCAGTAATTTTCACCTGAAATCATGGTATAATCAGGCCGCCAGCTAACCTTTTTATTAGCTCTTTTTTTCCCCTCACGCTTACACAGTTCTAAGTTAACGCTGTTTCTCTCCTCCTGATTATTATTTGGTAAAACAAGGAACTGGGTGAGTCAGAGCAATAGTCAGGCACACACACACTCTTCTTAAAAATCCCCTCTTACTTGGCATGGACCGAGAGAGAATGTGGTTGCAAACTCGGAAATCAAGCACCAGCACTGGGTGATTCTGTTGCGGGCGATTTGGGTTGGTTTTTAAAGTCTTCTCCTAACTCGCTATCATTCCACAGGATTCGAGGTAAATGGTCTGAGAGGAAAAGGCGAACATTTGCTTTGCCGACAAGTGTTGTGTGTGATGACGGCCGGTTTCCCGGGGAGCCGGCCGTGCCCGTGGCCCGCGCGGACCTGAGGTCAGATATGTGAAAACAGTCCCACGGAGCTCTCGCCAGACCAGGATGTTTATAGGATCAGCCTCATACCGTTATTTTTTCCTGATTTCTCTCAAGATCTGTCTGTTGGGAATGCAGCCGGCGACTTCCTGCTCAGCCGCCGCTGCCCCGCGCGGCCCCAGGGTCCCGGCTCAGCCCCAGCGGGTCTCCTGCTTCAGCTCAGTTTCCCTTCTCCCCACACAGCGATGGTCACCAGTTTCAGGTTTTCTGTGTCCAAGGCGATCTCGGAGTTAGCGAACAGATGCCTTTAATCTAAGTCAGGCAGCGGGGCGAGCGTAAGTGGAAACTTACATTTTTCACTGGGGTTTTGAACATGCAACCCGCACGCCCCAGAAAAAAATGTGGATTTTCCAGCCGCACAATCAACTCCAGGTCGGAGCTGGTGGCCTCTGGGGAAGACGCCGCTTCCTCCGTGACCCTCGTGTCCTTTGGAGGAACCGGCGGCTCAGGAGCCTGGGGTGCTGTGGAGAGAGTACACCCGGCCGGCCTGCCGGCGAGGAATTCTGTTCTCCCGTCTTTGTCTCAGAGTCGTTTGCGGGCGTGGGGTTCCCTTTCCACCGACCGGTTTTCTAATAACTTGCCCCACTTTTGTGGGAAGCTTCATTTTGACTCCCAGTGATTTACGCACAAGCCGATGAGCCCCGGTGACCTTGGGCGAGCATTTTCGGGGCGTGGAGGCGGCGGGAAAGCCGCGGGAGCGCCTGCTAGTTTAGCTAGAAGTAAAACCCCCCAAGCGCAACCCTTTGCAGGGTCTCCCGCGAGGGAGGAGAGGGGAACGCGTGTCCCTAGGAAAAGTTTTTCCCTCTGAGCATAATGAAGCAATTTTCAAAACCTTTTGCTTTCGTTCACTCAGTTTTATGTCAAACTTGGGGTGACAACCAGCAACAGAAATGAAGCCCTGGCTGGGAAACACAGCACAGAGCAGGGCTCTGCATCGGTGCCCCCCACCCCCCCGCACCCCAATACAGCCCGGCACCGGCAGGCCGCTTCTGGGTGTCCTTTCTTTTAAAATATATATGTAAAGGACAGACTTTGCGGGCCCGCAGCTGACAGCGATCAGCGGCACGTCCTCCGCCCCTGCGCCTGACAGCGGCCACTCCGCACCCCGCAGCCGTGTGTTTAGAAACCTCCTGCGAGCAGCTGTTTTATCGTAGTTAACACACCTTGGAAGTCCACGCATTCGCTTCCCACAATGTGTTGCCTGCGTGTGTGTATATAAAAAAGTCTAACAACCCTGGAAGCATTCCTAAGAAGTTAATTATTATTTTTCAAATAAAAGAACATAAAACAACTAGGAGGCTCCATAAATGTGGGTTCAATCACACACATGTACAAACGCGGGAACAGGCCGCAGATGAAACACAGATGCGGGTGTGAAAACCCGCCCTGGCAGATGAGGGACTGCAATTAATATGTGCATTCCAGCGCGGGAACAGCCCGGACCAGAAGACAGGAATTAAGGGTCCCGGTGCCGGCCGGCCGGCCGGTGCCCTCAGGTCCATGAGCCTGCATCTCCAAGGCCACGCCAGAGCCTCAGCTTTGTACGGGAGAGAGCAAAAAGCACTTTTGAAAACTCAGAGTTACCTTTCAAAGAGAAGTGGGTGCTGAATTTATTTTGGTCTCCCAGTCCTGCAATTTCTAAAATGGAATAATCACAAATTGGGAAATTAACATTCTTCTAAAGAATTCATTGTGCCAATTACAGCCCATTTTTATGAGCAATTAAAGATAAGTCAGAGCATGGAGTTTGTTTCTGGGGGAAGGTACGGATTTCCACAAGAGCGAAAGGACATCAGAAAATGTGAAAGGAATTTCACTCCCCAAATGTCGAAGGAATGCCTTCCTCTCGCAGTCGAAAGCCTTGATTTATTTGAAGTATTTTTAGATCTTATTAATCCTTTATAGGGGTCTGAAAGAGTCGTTATTTTAATGGCCACATATGCTTTTCAAATCACATCTAAGGAGAATTTAGCTATTAAAAACGTAAAGCAATTTTAAACTTTAAAAACTGTCAAATGTTTATTTAAAAATTTTTAAACAATGCTGAAAGGCTCATGAAAGTCGGTTACATTTTTTTTCCCCTCCTTCCCCACAAATGGAATGAGAATTTTAGGATCCTTTCTTAGCTGCGATCTAGGTAAAGTCTGAGCCCTTTAGAAAAAAAGGAGAGCCAGGAAAGAAAATAAACCCAGGGTTGAAACTCAAATGGCGCGTTGTTAAATTGCAAGGGACAGCAAGAACTTTAAAAAAAACCCACCCAGGCTTCACAGATCACTTCTTTAGAATGATTGCTGCAGCCTCGGCTGCCCGCGGGACGGACACATGCGGAATGAGGGATGGGGCGCCGAGGACCAGTTGTTTGAAATTTGACCACACTGGTCTTATTTATTTAAATACTCCCATTTTATTTTTTTTTTAATCTAATACAATTTCCAGACAGCACAGGTAAGTACTTTGCTTTCTACATAATGAGTTTTATTTTCCAGACTCGGTCTAAACAGCACGGCTTTTAGGTGGCTAACAAAAAGGCAAGGTTAAGGTCAGATTTTTCATACAGTCCCTTTCCACAAAAAGTGAAGAATGTCTTAACTAAATTTATGGCTGCGAGACAAGGTCCTATTAATGGCTGCACACAAAAAAAATACTAAAAAGGAAAGCAGTGCTTTTGTCCTGTCTTGCTCCTGACTGTGCATAGAGTAACTTTTGGTGTAATTCTTAACTGTGAAAAAACTTGAAGTTTTGTGGAGTGTTTTTTTTTTTTTTCCTTCTTCTTCAACCAAAAGACTATGATAATCTAAACAATCCGACGAGGGGTGCCATGAACTTTGAAAATAAGAAGTAACCTAATGAGCAGAAAATAAAAACACCGGATGAACATGTAATTTTTTTTTTTAAATGTTTTTCAAAAACCCCGAGCAACTTGGCGGGCACTTTCCCTCCCGGGCTCCGGGCTCGCTGGGAGGATGCTCACAGGCAGGAATTTTTTAAACTTTCATCAAGCGTTTGTGCTTTTGCTGATATCTTATCTGGTAACCAGTTTTTCAACTCTGCCTTCTAAATATCCTGCTCCAGGGCGGCCCTTCCCAGCCCCCTCGTCCGGGGGGAGGCTGTGGACACAAACCGGCGCCTCTGTCCCCCACACTCATAACTCCTCGGAAATCAGCCGTCTCTCGCACGTAGGATGCCGGAAATTTCTAGGAGGCCGCTAAGCCTCTCGGGGAGCTCCTCATGCTGGGAAAAAACTTCGCGGCGCACACCTGGATCTACAGACTCGGAAAAATTAACCAGCTGTAGCCAAAAAGCAAAACACTCAGCCACCCGAACAGTCTGCGAGAAACACAGGGCTCTTTGACGTGCGTGACAAGAAGACATAAATAAAAGCGCTCCGAGGCAGACAGGCTGAATGAGCCTTTCAAGACAGCCCCTCGGTGCCTCCAACTTTAATATTAGAACATTAAATGTTAGCAACACGAGAAACATCCTGGGGTGTGGGTGTGGGGGTGTGTGTGTGTGCACGCACGCACTCAGAACTATAAGTGTGCACATGTATGTGCATGCATGTATGTGTGCTATGTGTATACACACGTGTGGCTGTGTGTGTGTGCTGTGTGTGTGCACACATGCCTGTGTGTGTATAGAAATAAAAGTATTTTTGCTGCCCTTCTGGTGTGGGGCTGACTTGAGGTGCTGGGGAGCCCCAAGCCAGGTGCAGGGCAGGCCCTACCTGTGCTCTTGGGGTCACCCCCTTTTGCATCCCACACATGCAAAAGCCCCAAACCAGCAAACACTTAACTTGCTGGAGATAACAAGATCCGATCTCAGATAGAACAAACTTTTCCCCCCCGCAAGACAAAAAAAAACGGTGTTTGCTGCGTGGCCAAGGCTGACCTCATTCCCCATCATTAGGACAAAAGCAGCCAGGCCAGAGGGGAGTGAGGCCAGGGGCTGAGGCCTCTCCACCCTGCAGCTCCGCTCCCTCACTCCCTGGGTGGGGGGGAGGGGTGGACAACAAATCGGGTGGCCTGGGCTGGGTTTGGGCCCCACGGATTCTGACGCAAGTCAGCTGGGCCCGCTGCACAGACTCTGGCCTGGGACCCCAGGCTCTCGGGCACACAGGAGGCGGGCGAGGGGCTCCCCACGCTCAGCTCCAAGCCCCTACGTGACAGGACACCTTGTTCAAAGGCCTGGGGCGCTCTGTCCTGCCCAGGTTCTCACCAGGCATGGCCCACACCCTCCTCACAGCCAAGGCAGGGGTTTCGACACAGTTCAGCTCAGCAAAAACACCCCAGGCGGCTAGGAGGTGCCAGGTACCCCAGGAGTTGCTGAGTCTGAGTCAGAAAACAGCCCCGAGGGATGTGGGTGGGTCCTGGGTAGTCAGGAGAGCACCTTGTGAGTGCAGTGAGGGCTTCTCCCCCACCCCACCCCACCCCACCCCTCTCCCGGGATCCCACAGGCGGAGACGAAGATGGAACAGCCTGTCACCCTTAAGTGCATTCCTTCCTTCAAGACCAGGGAGAGGGGGCGAGGGGATGACTTGGCCGAGACTGCACAGACCTGGGGCCTCCAGCCGCCCCGGGCGCACACAAGCACTGTTATTTTTTATATTTGCTTTTTTTTAAAGAAAAACATCACCACCCCCCTCTCGGCGCTCTCACACATAGGCGTATTTTATAGGTAAGAGCAGTTCCCAAGAAAAACAGAGGCTCATTGAAATCTGGGCCCCAGAACGCGGAGCGCCGGCCAGCTCCTGTGACCTCCCTCCCCCACAGCCGGCTTCGGTCATCCGAGGCGGCCACCCTTCCCTGCCAGGTGCATCCTGATCGCCCCCGCCCGCGGCCGGGAAGAATGGACCTCCGGTGTGAAATCGCAGACACAGCTCCCGCGGGGCCCCGGGTCCTCCCAACAAAGCCGCTCACCTGAGCGGAGGGGTCACCAGCGCCCGGCCACCGCCCTTCCCCGAGCCTGCACCCTGCGGCAGGGCTGCCTGGCCAGGCGGGAACCTGGCGGCCCCGTCCGTAGTCTCCATACAAAAGGCGAGCCGGTTACCAAAATGGCCTGGGAAATCTGTCCCCCATCAGCCAGGACGGGCCTGCTTCGCCGGAGAGGCTCCCTAAGCGGGTTCTCTCCTGGAGGGGGCCTGGGCACCAGCATTCTGCAGGGGCAACCGCGTGCCCATCACATGGAGGGACTGACCCTCAGAAAAGGGGGAGGTGGGTGCTGGCAGCCAAGGGAGGAAGGACGTGAGGAAGGACGCGAGGAAGGACGTCAGGGGAGAGCGAACTGGGTCACTTGGGAAACAGTTTTGTGCGGTGCTCACAGGAGGGCAGAGCTGCACAGCCTCCCCCTGCAGCAGGCAGAGTCTGCACCCCTCCACTAGGGCCCCCTCCGCGCAGGCCCCCACTCCAGCTCCCTCCTCATTACTGCAGGGCCTGGCCCCCCAGAGCCCCGCGTCTTCCCCAGGCCAGACTCCGCGTCAGAATAGCCCGCTCCACAAAGGACGGACTCAGAAACAAACTTAACATTTTAAAAAGTCTCCCTGGAAAAGCGAGGCGAACAAAACTATGAAAGACGCGAGCCGCGGCGCAGAGGAGGCCCGGCTGGTGTGGCCAAGGACGCGGGCGCCGCTCTGTTCCGCCGCCCAGGGCCGCGGCCTCCCAGACTCTTTTCTCTGGCTTCTTTTCTGAGCCTAATTATATGAGAAAGTGCTTTCGGAAGGGAAGGAAAAAAAAAAAAAAGACAGACAAAAACCTTCAAAATTTAAAAAAAAAGTTACAAAAGCTAAGTCTCAAAAGCTTTCTAAAAAAGACAAAAACCTTTAAAATTAAAAAAAAGTTACAAAAGCTAAGTCTCAAAAGCTTTCTAAAAAAAAAAAAAAAAACAGACAAAACCTTTCAAGTAAATTAAAAGTTACACAAGCTAAGTCTCAAAAGCTTCTCGGGATGAAACGCATAACTTTGTCCAGCGTCTGAGGCCAAGGCAAGCTTCGCACAGAACGGCCCAGGCCTGGACGCGGGGCCCGCGGCCTCACCATGCGCGGGCGTGGGGGCGCGCGGGACACGGATCCCGGGGAGACGGCGACGCGCGGAGACGGGGACGCGGGCAGAGAGCCACCGCGGAGGGCCCGAGGGGCCCCGGCTCCCGCTCGGGGCCTCTGGGGTGCGCTTTGCCGCAGCAGCTCTCCTCTGTGGTCAGCAGGATTTCCAGCAGAAACCAAGGCCTTTGCTCCCCGGAGAGAGAGACTCGAGGCGCAGCAAGCCTCTCCTCCCTGCGCCTCCGCCGGGGCTGCGGCGGGACGGGCTCGCTCCAGCTCTGCAGGCGGGCGGCCCCCGCGCGCCTCCTCCAGGCAGCCCCGGGCTCGCGTGCAGGGCGGCGGGGCGCTCCGGGTGGGCGTCGGGCCTGGAGTCCGGGGCCTGCGGGGGGCGGGGCCTGCAGCGCGAGCGCGTGGCTCGACCCCGGTGCAGCCGTGTCGCTGTCGTGTCCGCAGCGGGCGCCGGGTCCGAATCCGATCCCGAGGCGAGCCCGGGGCAGGGTCCGCACGAGTCCGCACCCGCGGCCGGCTCCGCGCGGCGGGACGAGGTTGAGGTTCGGCTCCGTCCGCGTCCGCATCCGAGGTAGAGCCGGGGTCCCGGCTGGGTGTCTGTGTCCGAGCCCGAGTCCTGAGCCGAGCCCGGGGCCAAGATCGCGGTGACTCCGCGTCCGGATCAGTGTCCGAGTCCGTGTTCCGGTCCAAGCCGCGGTCCGTGTTGGAGTCCGAGTCCGCATCCCTGTCTGCATCCGGGCAGGGGTCGGGGCTGGGGGTCTGCCGTGTCCGAGCCCGAGCCCGAGCCCGGGGCAGAGCCGGACTCTGGGGTGGGAGGTGGCCCAGGTCCTAGTCCGCGGCGGGAGCCGGGTCCGCTGCGCAGCCGGCAGGGGCCCGAGTGCGAACAGAGGGGGCGAGGCTGGGGCGCGTCCGGCAGCGGTCGCGGTTCCCAACCGCGGACCCGAGTCCGAATCCTGAGCCGAGCCCGGTTGGGGTGAGACCGTGTTCGGGGCAGAGCAGAACCTGGCCCAAGCCGCGGTCCGTGTTGGAGTCCGAGTCCGCAGAGGCGGCGGCGGCAGCGGCACACGCCCATTAGCCCCGGTATGACGTGGTCACGGGGCCCAACAACGTGTCCGGGGGTGGTGGGGTGGTGGGGGGGGGTGGGGGGGAGAGCCAGGATCCGAAATCAGGACGGCGGCAGCGCGCCCCCAATTGGCCGCAGCCTGGGCTCGCGGTCCGTGCCCGAGTCGGTGTCCGAGGCCGAGTCCGCGCCCGAGTCCGCGGCAACAGTGGCGGCGGCCGCGGCATGCGCTCCGATCAGCCGCAGTCGGAAGCCGCCGTCTCGGGGTCTGACGTATCCCGGAGCCAAAGCCGAGATCGCGGCCCGAGATCGCCGACCGCGCTTGGGGCAGACCCGAGGTCTGGGGCCGGCATTCGAGTCCGTGCCCGCGTCCCGGGCAGAGATGCGCTCAGAGCCGCTGTTTGCATCCGCGCCCGAGTCCGCCGGCGGCGGCGGCAGCGGCACGTGCCGCAAGGAGCGCAGTCCCGGCTGGGGGTCCGCGCCGAGTCCGTGAACGTGGCTGGGATCCATGTCCCCGTCCCCGTCGGGCACTGTGTCCGCGTCCGAGGCCAGGTTTGGGGTCTGTCTCCGAGTCCATGTCTCTGTCCCCAGGGAGAGCCTCGGTCGGAGCGGCTGCCCGTGCCCGTATCCGAGTCCGCGTCCGCAGCGGCGGGGGCGCGCACGCTGCAATGACCCGCAGTTCCAGTTTCGAGTCCGTGCCCGAGGGCGTGTCCGTCCGTGGGTGGGGTCCGCGTCCGAGGCCGGATTCGGGGTCTGTATCCGAGTCCGCAGGCGTGTCCGGGGGAGAGCCCCGGTAGGAGCGGCTGTCCGTATCCGAGCCCGCGGCCGCGGCCGCAGCGGTGGGGCGCGCGCGCGCACGCGCACAACAGCCACAGTTGGCGCTTGGAGTCTGGCCTGTGGCCCGGTCCGCGTCCGAGTCCAGATTTGCGGTCTGTGTCCGTGTCCGTGTCCCGGGTAGAGCTTCAGGCCGAGTCCGAGTCCGCGACTGCAGCGGCGGGCGCGCGCGCTGCCATCAGCCGCAATCCGAGCTTTCGGGGTCTGTGGCTGAGGCCGGCGTTGGGGTTTGCGTCTCAGCCCCGGCTGAGTCCGTCTGTATCCGAGTCCGCGTCTGTCGCGGCGGGCGCGCGCACTGCGATTAGCCGCATTCCAGGCTCGGAGTCCCTGCCCGAGCCCGGAGTTGGAGTCCGCGTCCGAGCCCGGAGTTAGGGTCCGCGTCCGAGCCCGGAGTTGGGGTCCGCGTCCGAGTCCGGAGTTGGGGTCCATGTGCGAGTTTGGAGGTAAGATCCGCGTCCGAACCCGCAGCTGGGGTCCGCGTCCGCTTCCGAGCCCGCGGTCGGGGTCCTCGGCATCCGCGTCCGAGCCCGCGTCCGCTGTATCCGAGTTCACGTGCTTGTCCCGGGCAGAGCCTCGGTCGGAGCCGCGGTCTGTGTCCGCATCCAAGTCCGTGTCTGCGCTGCAGTCAGCCCCCGACCGCGCTTGGGGTCCGAGCTCGGGTCCGTGTCTGACACGGCGTCCGGGTCCAAGCCCGGGGCTGCGGTCTGTGTCCGAGTCCAGGTCCGCATCCCAGGGAGCGCCTTGGAGGAGGCCGCTGTCCGTCTCCGTCTCCATCTCCGTCTCCGAGTCCGCCCCTCTGTCCGCCTCTCCGTCCGCGTCCTCGGAGGCGGCGGCGGCACGCGCCGCAATTACCCGCCGACCGAGCTTGGGGTCGGAGCCCGAATTCGTGTCCGCGGTTGGGGTCCGCGTCTGCGTCCGCGTCCGAATTCGTGTCCGCGGTTGGGGTCCGCGTCTGCGTCCGCGCCCGAATTCGTGTCCGCGGTTGGGGTCCGCGTCTGCGTCCGCGTCCGAATCCGTGTCCGTGGTTGGGGTCCGCGTCCGCGTCCGCGTCCGGGGCAGCGCCGCGGTCCGCCTCCGAGTCCGAGTCCGAGTCCGAGCCCGTGTCGGCCCCCAGTCCGTGTCCAGGTCCCCGTCCCCGGAGGCAGCACGCGCCCCAATTAGCTGCGGGCGGGCGGCCGCATTGAGGGCGAACAAAGGGCGCGACCCGGGGTCAGGGAGCCGGGGGCCCCGCGCCCGCCGCTTTGTTCGCTGTGCTGTTTGCTTTGCCGAACGAAGCGCACAATATAGTGACTAAAGCGGATTAGAGGGTCGCGCCCCGGAGGCCGAGGGACCTCCCAGCCTGGCGCCTCCCAGGCGGGCTGGCCTGCCGGGGCGACCCCGCACCCCGGGGCAGGGGGGACATGGGGGGGGGCAGCGCCGCTCACCTGCGCCCCCCGGCGGCCGAGCGGGTGGCCCCGAGCATCCCCGCAGCGCAGACGGGATGGATGGACGGACAGCGTGGAACTCGCTGACTCCTCACTTTGGAAAGGTCGCGCTCTCCCCAACAGGCCGGTGCGCGGGCTTCCGCTTCCCAGGGAAGCAAAGGCCATTTGCTTGGAGGCGGATATTTTACACGGAAACAGATTTTCCCATATCTCAGAATCCGGTAGCGTTATGAGATTTTTTATTGTTGTTTCTTGTTTTGTTTTGTTGAATGCCCACCTTTTGTCTTGACACGGCCAGGCACCCTGTGAGTCAGCGAGTGCCCGAGGGGTGCCCACGAGTGTTCCGTGGTACACAAGCCCTGGGAAGGGCCGCTGGGGAAGACCTGTTTTCTGACTTTCTTTCCTTGTTTCTTTTTAGGAAAGCAAACGGGGACTCTGTAAACAAGCCACCGCGATTTCGCCCGGAGAGCGCACTCTTCCATCTGGCGTCATGAATTCACGTTCTGTGTGCTCCCCCGACAGGAGCTTCTCAAGGGCCCCTGTCAGCCCCACGGAATGTCCCGCTCACATTCCAGCAAAGTCCAACCGCCGAGCCGAGGAGCGGAGCGTCCTTTCTACTTTCTTTTTTTCCTTTCTCAATGCTAGTGTTTGGAGGACAGAAATATTGCTCCTTAAGTTCACAAAAAGTCTTGCCTTTTTTTTTTTTTTTTACGCTATGGTTGTGCAAACATGTATGTTTAGTTAGGGAATCCATGTCCTGTTTGATGAATACGTTACCACTTATATGCAAATCTTTTTTTAAGGGAACATATAATATTTACTTACTATACCTATTTGTGGGCCTAATGAATATTTCTGCTCAGTGCCATCTATCCGCAATGTCTGAAGGAAAATAATGCCGTTTGTCTATATTTCTACGCACAAACCTTTAAGGAGGATTCCCCCTCCCCCCCCCTTATGAAAACACCGTGTGTTTAGAGAAGACATAGCTAAGTCTAAAGTAGAAGTAATTTAGGAGTAAAATATAAAGATAGATATTTAAGATGGAGGCCATTTAAGTAGTACATGTAAAATATAAATAATTCGAGTATAAAATACACGCAAAAAATAAAAATTCACCTACGTGCCATTATCCAGAAATAATATTCTGTTGTAACTCCTTCCCCACGGTTGACCTGGGCATGCAATTACATAATTCACACCTGCATTTACAGTGTCAAAGTGTTGCTGCCAATGCTTTGTCAATAGCATTTTAACAGCGGCGCAATATTCCGTTCTTTTGTTACGTGAAATGTAGCCTGGCTCTCGCTCTCCTTCCAGCGTTCCTTTCTCGGGAGTACTTTTCCTGCTGCAACTGACATGACAACCACGGTTTCGCCTGTAAACTTTGTCTGCGGTGCTATCTGTTGCTAGGATGTTGGAGCCATTGCGTTCTTCTAAGGGGGATAAGGCAGATCCCTGTAGGCTCCACTTCTCCGACCAAGAATGAACGTGGAAATTCTAGAATTCCCTTCGGATCGCACTTAGTCCAGGAAGCTGTGTGGAAATCAGCCTGCTTCCCTCCCACCCTCCTCCCTCCAGAGGCCGGGAACTTTCCCCTGACAGATTTGTGGGACCAGCCGAGGCACATGCCTGATTGCAGCTCGCATTTGGGAATCAGTGCTGGCCCATCTCTGCCTCCGAGCCACTTGGCACCAACAGCGCGCGGTGCTGGGTGGGGGGAGGTCAGAACCAGGCCCAGCACCTTGGACACATTATCTCCGCGGTGCGGTGAGACTGCCCGCCTGAGAAGTGGTACTTTGGATTTGGCCCAAGCCTCTTTCTTTGCTGATACTTAAAACCTCAGGCCCGACTGTCACTCTGTCCCCACCCCACCCCCCTGCTCCATCCTGCGTGGAGAAGGCCTCGCCGTACCCTCCATCTCCACGCTTGGAGCCTGCCACGTGCAGCGTGCCGTCCCGTCCACGCCCTGATCAGCCCCCGGGCTGGGTCCTGCCTCAGGGCTGTGCTGCGGTGTGCCTGGTCCTCCCCCCAAACGCAGGGACCTGCGCCCACCCGCACCCTCCCAGGGAGGCAGCTGAGGGCTGGAGAGGTGCAGCTGGCAGGGAAGAACAGAAGCACCAGGCGGGTAGGGGGCCCAGCCGAGCACCCACCGTGGAGGCTTCCGAAACCAGAGGCCGAGGGAATCCGGGGCAGAGGGGAGACAATTTGTGCAAATGTGACCAGAACTTCCCTGGGAGGAGGAGGAGCAGCAGTTCCCCCGTCCATGCCTTTTCCTGCCTTGTCCAAATTTCCTGCTAGGAGCCGACTTTGCTTTTACCATTAGAAAACCATCGTATTGCCGATACAACTGCATCTCTTAGACGTCGGATAGATACAATCCATTCTGCGAATAAAGCGAATTGCTGCTAATGAGTTTACATAAATAATTACAATCCTGCGCTGCCAGGAAAGTTATAAAGATGATTACGGGAGTTCGTGTGCCTCTAGCGCCTTCCCCTTTTTAGAGAAACACTTTCAGACAGAAAACGAAACTGGCCAGCTCGGCTGTGCAAACACTGGCCGCCTGCTTCTGCGAGATTTCTGCCACAACCCCGACCTGGGCCGGGACAGGCCCTTCCCTTCTCGTTTGAAATCTGGGGGTCTCACTTCCGAGCCCAGGACCTGATCGAAGGCTTTGCGTCTCCGGTGGACCTCCAGTGCAGGCACCTACCTTCCCGCAGGGCAGACAATTTCCCCGGGGGGAGCAAGCGTGTTTCCTGAATTCCAGGGCTTTTTCCCCCATCCCTGGAGGTGGTGCCTGCAGCCAGGGTGGAATTGCAATTAGTGAAGATTTTGTGGGGTTTGCTTTAAACCAAGGCTGGTTATACAGGGTCCCGGTTTCCCGTACAGGGGAGTGTGCCCCCGAGTTTGGTGGCCCGGGAAAGTGGCCCGGCAGAAGTCTGAGGGTACCTCAGCCAGGCAGGGTCTGTCTTTTTTCCACGCCGACAGGAGAGCCGAAAGCCAGGCATGCAGAGGATGGTGACTCATGCGGGCCTCGGGGCCCACGTCCCCAGCAGGACGGGGTGACCTGGAGCGAGCATGTTTGACTTATCTTATTTTTTTAAGTGGGCCATTTACAGCCCCAGGAGAACAACAGATGGGAAGAAATCTACAAATCAAATGCATTTGATCCCAAGCCTCTTTCTTTTAAAGTGAGTTACCAGGCGAGCCAGCGTGCCGTTTTTCGACTCTAAAAGGCAATTTCTAAATTTGGGTTTGGGGGAAGAAAAAAAAAAAAAAGAATTATCCTCAGCCTGAAAATCCCGGGGCTCGCAGAATGCAAGTCAGATACACCCCTCTTTGTGCTAAAATCATCGTAACTGGTTTAAAATAAATCAGAGCAAAACGGTGTGAGCTGAGCATATGTCTCCCATCACGCGCCGTCTGCAGACAGCGGTGGTGCCTGCTGCAGACAGACCCGCTCCACGCTGCCTCGCCTCGGGGCGCCTCCGGCGGGTGAGGGGACAGGCCCCCGGGCTTGGGGCTGGGATTCCGAGCAGGGAGGCACCGAGGTCCCCGGAGCAAACAGACCTACGCTTTTTAGATTCCAAAGACATCCCCCGTTTTAAACAAGGATTAAATTATAAACTAAAGAATGATAGAATGTAATCAACAGGTAAGACGGATAAATCCGAGACATTAATTTCCTCCAAGAAAAAATGTCTGGCATTTGGAATTTTTAAGCGGTTAAGTAGATGGTCACATTTTAAAAAAAAACACAACCCTCTGTTTTACTTGCCCTCCTCACTCAGGGCGCAGCAAAGCATCCCTGCCGCCTAAAATAAAACCACATGTCACTTCAGTTTAGCGGAGGCAAGCCGGAGTGCGGGATCTCGGCACGGGTCATTTTTAAATTAAGGAGAGAGACGGCTTGCCGTGTTTTCTACCTTTCGGGGGGCAGTTACCTTCTCCACGTGTTAATAATTTAACTGTCAAATCACAACAAACAGCTAATTCTGTCCCTGAGACTCTAGGCCGGCAGCCCAGATGGAGGTTTTAATTGTGACCGCTCACTGGCGAATGGGGCACAAGCCCTGCTTCCCCGGTGTCCCCAGACGGGCCCGGGACACACTAATTCATTTTCTCTTCTCCATCGCGCTAGGCACGGGGTTCAAACATTTAGATCAGTCTGTTCGCTTTAAAACACGCCGCGCGGGCACCCCTTCAGGGCGCCTCCTTTGCCTTCACAGTTTGGGCTTCTCATTGTTTGCGAACGCTGGGCCCGCGCATGGCGAACGCTGGTGCCGGGGAGAGGGTGCCGGAGCCCCGTGCTCCGCTCGCGCTCATCCCGTAGCCCTTCCCCGAGCCGCGCCGGTAGCGAGTGCGGCCCGGCCCCGCAGCCTCCTTCCCCCGGACGGACGCCCGGCCAGGGGGAGCCCGCAGGCCTGAGCCGGGCTTCTCCCGCCCGAGGAGCCTGCCTCTCGCTGCCGGCATGGCCAAGGGGAACCGGTGCGCGGGATGGGTGCCCCCGCCGCGGGCCAGGTAGGCCGTGGGCAGCAGGGGGTTAACGGGCCAGTGGGGAGGGTGCAGACAAAAGGCCGCAGCCAGGGAGGAGAAGCCGCTGGGTTAGCAGGCGGCAGGGCCGGCCGGCCGGGCGCACACACAGGGAGCTCTGTCTGCCTGCCGCTGCCGCACTGTGACTAACCGCCCCACCATTGTACCCTGAAGCCAGCCCTTTGTGCCGGTCCCCTGGCGTCTGGGAGCCCCGCAAAGAACCCTCTGCAGAGCCCCCCTCGCCCTGGAGACTTGCAGCCTCAACACCCACCCTTTCGGCTGAGGGGGGCCAGGCGCACACACCAGGGAAGGCGTCCTCAACCCTGGCCCCAAGGGCCACCAGCAAAAAAAAAAAAAAAGAGCAGAGAGAAAGCGGTCTCCCAACCCAGGGGCCGTGGGGACCCGCTGAACCTGCACTGCCCAGTGCGCAGCCTCCCTCCACAGCACCGGGCCCCTGGGACTGTGATGTGTGTGTAAAATATACCCTGGATTTCAAAGACGTGACATGAAAAAAAAAAAAAAGTGAACGGTCTTATTTATAATTTGGTATTAATTACTGAAATATACTATTCTGGATGTGTATTAGACTAAATAAATGGTATTAGGATCGTGAGTTTCACCTATTTTTTACTTTTTTTAAAAAATGCAGCATCTGGCACATGTCACATTCGGCCGCGGCTGTGTTTGCGGCTCACGCTGCTTCTCTCAGAGCTGTGCTGGATGTGGGTGCAGGGGTGGGGATGGGCCGCGCAGCCCGCCCTCTCCCAGGGGACAGGAGCTGGACGATGTCGCCCTGTCTCCCCACTCAGTGACAGCCCTCACCCAGGGCCAGGAGTCCTGGGCCGAGGCGACCAGGCAGCCCACAGCCTTCTCTCAGGAATTGGGTCTCGCACACACATGTCGGGGGGACTCTGGAAAGTGTGTGTGCACAGAAACGCACACAGGAGAGGGCCCTGTGTCCGCCTGTCCTAGCTGGCCTTCCGAGGAGAAGCCACATGCTCAGGGCACCCAGATGGCCTCCAGATGGCCCCCAGATCTGACCCCCTGGTCCCGGGACAGACCGGACCAGCCCGAGACCCCATCAGGACTTTTGTAGACTCAGCATTTACACATTCCGGGCCCTGCCTCCACTGTATTAACAGCATCTACGGCTGCACTGGCGTACAGATGGGTGTAATCCGGGCAGAATTCATCATTATGTGTTCATTATGATTACAGTCAATTTTTTCTTCTGACTTGAAGAGACATTAAAATGAAAACATATTTGTGAGCCCCAGGCGCTGAGCCTGCCTGGACCGACCTGCCAATGCCTGCACGCCCGCTGCTCTGCACCCTAACCCCGGGAGGCCCGCTCCCCCTTCCGAACTTGGGCTCGTCCATCTTTTCTCTGGTGACCTGATGGCTTCCCTCCCCTTGGAACCTATCCTGTAAGTCCTGTCCTGAGTACACAGTGTGTAGAGCCTCCGCCGGACACCAAAACACTTTCCACATGATTTTTGAAACACAAAAAAAAACGGTCATGAGAAAGGCCCAGGACCCCAGCATGGCTGAGGCTCTAAGTCAGCGGGCACCAGGACCCCCCAAGCACAGCGCTGGGCTCCCCAACCAAATGCCCAGTCAACACCAAAAGACCAAACGGCCCAGCACGCCTGAAGGTGACACGAGAGGCGAGTGTGACAACGCCTGGGGCCACCATGTGGCAGCTCTGTGCAGGCCTGGGCACCCGACCCGTTCTCACGCCACCGGCAGCAGCCCTGCCTCTGGACGAGGCAAGGGGTGGGCCTGGCTTTGCAGCAGGTCCCAGAGAGAGGCCTCAGGCCAGTCCCTCTCGTGTGCCACCAGGCCGGGCCGGGCCAGCCGCCGGGGAGGCCCCGTGCAGGAGATGGTTAAAATTCTGCATCCTTTTTGCATCCGCCTCCAGAGGAAGCGCTGCTTTTTTTTTCCCTCCCAAGCAGGAGGAGTTAAAAAAAAAAAAAAAAAAAAAAAAGCTGAGAGCAGCAATTTGCAGGCCTTGGGATGTTTTTCTCCTTGACAGCGGCCCCGCCTCGCTGGGCCTTCCTCTGCGGTGGAGGCCACAGCTCCGCTCCCTCCTGCCTGGGCCCCATGCACGCCCGCTGGCCTCCCCTTGGAGGGGGGGTGGGCAGAGGGAGGGCAGGAGGGAGGCCGGCGGGGAGATAGCAGCCCGGCCTGGCACTGACCTGCTTTGTGCCCAGCCTTCCCAGCGCTCTCCCCCTGCAGGCCTGCCCAGCCCGCCTCACTGGCTGCTGTCCGCCCAGTGCCCACCCTGTGCCCACCCGGGTGCCCTCACCTTCTGGGCCCCGGCCTTCCGGCTGGGGTGCTGCTTGAGCCCAGGGCGCCCGGCCACGTCCTCCGCTGCCGCCGCTTGCCCCACCCTGCTGCCCGCGCGGCGAGCCTGGCACCATGCCAGGCTGCCTGGGAGCCCAGCCCGGGCAGGAGGGAGGGGTGCGGCGGTGCCAGGGGAGGGAGAGGCCCAGATGCCAGGCCAGCCCACGGGGCCTCCCCCGTCTCCCGAGTCCCATACAGACAGACAACATGGGCGGTTTGGTGAACACAGGCATGTGCGGAGCCCAAGCCCCAACAAAAGCCCTTATTTATTTATTTATTTCGTTCACACACGCAGATCAGCCTCTGCCTTTGTGCCCGTAATTTCACACACACAGAAAGGAGGCGGCGATGCCACGAGGCCCCCACCGGGAGCCCCCACCCGGGAGCCGGACAGCTCGGGGATAGCGTGTCTCCGGCCGCGCATTTCCATATTTAAATTGGGCAGCAGCGTATGATTAATTAAGGAGGAAAAAGGCAAAAAGGAAGAGACGCGGTGGGGGTGGGAGCCGGATGTTCTGGGCAGCGCGCTGTGCCAAGGTGCCCGCGCAGCTTAACTCCTCCCCTGCCGGCCGGCAGGCTGGGCGGGAGTAGGGCTGCGAGGGCAGCTTGGAGGGAGCGCTAACCCTGCCCCCAGCCTTGGGGTGCACACCCTCACCCGCCTTCGTGTATCGAGTGCCACCCCAGCTTCAAATGCTGCCCCAAGTACACTCACGTCCTTGTTTCTTATTCCGAGGCTCGAGTGTGCGTGCTGGTGCTGGGAGAGACGCCCCAGAGTTCCCACTGGGGGGCTCGACCGAGGAGACCCACTGCCGCTCCGGCGGGCACAGACTGGCTTTGTACCCTCACCCTCACACACCCCGTGTGCACCTGCAGGGAGGGCCTGCCCTAGGGAGGCTCCCAGACCCTCCGCATTAAGCCAGCCCCCACCAAGGGCTGCCCACACCCTCTGCCCTGAGATCCCGGCCTGCTCTGGGAACAGGGCAGGAAGGCCTGCCACCCTCTGGATAGAACCAAGGCCTGGGGCTCAGGGAGAGCCAGGGACTCTGGTATTGCTAGAGGCAGGCAGTGGCACCATGGTGCCCTGGGTTTAGGGTCCAGCTATCACTAAGGCTCAGCCCTGCCCCTTGCCAGCCATGTGGCCTTGAGCAAATTACCCAGCCTTTCTGGGCCTCAGTTTGCCCACCTGTAAAATGGGGATAACAGCGCCCACCGTGTCTACTCCGTGGGGTTGAGGTGAGGAAGAGCAGCTCCTGGTTGAGCAGAGAACCTGCCTGAGTTCCCAGCACCTCTGCCCTTAAGATGAGCAGAAAGTGGGGCCCCTGGGGCCTCCGGCAGGACGTTCCTCAAAAACAGTCCTCCTTGGTTTTGGCGGATGAAGTTAAGGGCCTGGAGCTGTGAGAGCATCCGGGGTTATGCAGGTGGATCCAATCGAATCACAGGAGTCTTTAAAAGCGGAGAACCTTTCCCAGCTGTGGTCAGAGAAGGAGATACCTCTCTGAGGATGGAGGAAGGGGCATGAGCCAGGGAATGCAGGCGCCTCCACACACTGGAAAAGGCCAGGAAGCAGGTTCCACTCTGGAGCCTCCAGAAGGAATCGGCAGACACCTCGATTTTAGCCACAAGACTCCGCAGGCGCCCAGCCTCCGTGAACGCATGCTTGTCAGCTGGCACCTTTGAGGCACGAAAGCAGTGGACTTTGTTAGGGTCGCAGCTGCAAACCAGTGCTCCACCTGCCCTGCCCCAGCCCCAGCCCCAGCCCCAGCCCCAGCCCATCGGAGGCCTCCGAGGAGGGCTGTGGACGCCGCCTGCGACCACTTGGCTCCGCACAAGCTGCTCGTCCACAGTGCGTGGCACTGAGCTGGGGTCAGCAGCCCCCATCCCTGCCCTTGGGAGCCAGGGTCAGGTGGCCAGATGCCCTGCCATGCCCTCCTCTCCCAAGGGGACCAATCCTAACCTCACCCCTGGCTGCCCCTCCTCTTCTCCTCGCCATCACTACTGCGTGTCCCCATGAGTGGCACTGAGCTAAGCATGACCTCGTTCCTTCCCCAGCCTGACAGGTGGAGATAGCCAGGTCCCCAAATCCTGCCATAGTTTGGTGAGACGCAGGGCTATTGTCTGCTTCCTCATCATGAATGTGTCCTCCTCCAGCAGGACCTGCGGGATGTCCTTGGGCCAGGGCCTCAGCTCCTGGTGGGTAAAGGCCTGGGGACAACCCCACACAGGGTGGCTGTGAGCGTGGCCAGCAGGAGGTGCCTACGTGGTACATCCTCGCTACTTCCCAGTTCTGTCAGCTCGGGGGAGGGCTGTTTTTTTTTCTCTAAAACTGAAAGGATGCCAGGCGGGGCGATTCCTCCCAGGTGGGATTCAGAACCGACCCCGGAAGCCTCTGGAGCCTAACGGTCTCCCTAGCAGCCTTCCCTCCTAGAGGAAGTGAGCGGAAAGGTGCACACACATCCTTCCCAGCGCTGTTTGTAATGGGGGGAGCCGGGCGGCGCTGGAAGTCGCCCAGGTCCCCTTGTAGGGAGACCGTGAAGTCCATCCAATGGAATACTAAACAGTCACTACAAATCCACCCCGGGGCGGGATCTGGACTTAGGGAATGAGCCACGAGACAGCATTTAGTGGGACCAGCGGAAGACAGAAGGGTGCCTATAATAAGATGCTAAGATGCTCCTCTTGTTCCAAGTCATGCTCTTCCTGGAAGCGAGGGAAACGGCACGGGCGAGTTCTGAGGGAGGTGACACAGGTGACTGCGAACTTTTTTCCTTCTTCTGTGAGGATTGAAAATGTTCTAAAATTCGCATGTGGCATCCGTGACGGGGAAAATCCTTGAGAGGCAGAGACACGTGTCTTCAGTGCGGCTGCCTGTGGTGCTCCGTGCCGCACGCGGCAGGAACACGTGCGAGGGCAGGACCCGTGGGGTGGGGGGGCGTCTGTGACCTTCAGCCACGAGGGCCTGCGCACAGCACGTCCCTGAACTCAGAGCGCCCGAGCTGGGTTTCAACGCTTTGCTGTGACCACCTTGAAATTCTTGATCACTTTTGATTAAGAACCAAAAAGGTTCTGCATTTTTACTTCGCAGGAGGCCCTGCAAGTCCGGAGCTGGTGCAGCCCAGAGTCCCAGGCTCCCTATGCCATGGCCTTGCTTCCCAGCTTCCCAAACGCAGCACCAGCTGTTGGGAGTAGATGCTTTGCCTCCCATTCCAATTCCCTCTCTCCTCCTGGCCACGCGGGCTGCCGGCAAACACGGGGCATGGGGCCTGTTCTGTGAAAACACGCCTCGACCACGCGCAGCCCTTGCCCTGGAGTCTGAAATCAGCGCCTCGCCCAGGGCTTAGGACCTTCCGACCAGGCGGGTGGTGTCCACTGTAAATCAGACGCTGCAGACCCAGAGGGGACCTGTGTGCCCCACATCTGCTTCTGCCAGTGAGACCTGGGCACGCCCGGAGGGCTTCCTCCTTCAGCTTCTTGCAGCTGCGCCGCTGGAGAGGGGACACTCAGCAAAGACTGCAGCCGCCGCCCCCCGCCCCCCCCAACCGGGAGCTCTGTGCAGAAGACACAGCCCTGAGTGGAAAGGGACTTCAGAGAACATGGGGCGGGGAGGGGTCAGTGACCGTTTCTCTTAGGAGAAGGAAAGAAACACAGAAGTGGGGAGAGGCCAACTGAAATGACATGAGATGAGAGGGAGGAATTTCTGAGCTGCCCCAGAAGCAGGTGATGTGTTAGAGGAACCTCTGCCCACCCAGGTCACAGTAAACCAGCAGCAGCCAGCCTTCACCGAGTGCCTACTGGGTGCTCGCGCCACACTAACGGAGTGCCTACTGGGTGCTAGTGCCATGTGAAGGGTTCACACAGGTCTCAGATCATTGGACTGAGTCAGAACTATTATTAAGCCCATTCGGTGGGTGAGGCAGGTGAGGCGCTCACCCAGGGCCCCCCGCTGGCAAGGAGGCCGTGAGAGGGTTTGGACACAGGTCCGGCTCCCTGCAGAGCGGCCTTCAGCGCAACAACTCATAACTAGCAGCAACCCCACTTCCTGGGAGGCGAGGAAAGTTTGAGTTCAGGTCCACTTTCCGCATGCGGGCTTCCCCAGAGGTTGGCAGGCGGAGCAATTGGATGCCTCACTTTAGGGAGATTCTAGCTTCAAATCGGCTTCATTACACGGACCTGGTCTGAGGGGGAAGGCCAGCTTCAGCCACCTGAGGACTCAGCGTGAGGAAGCCAGCACTCTCCCCCGCCATGTGGGAGCAGAGGTGTAAGCTCTGCCCGCTCCCTGTGCCCCCCCCCCTTATGGGACTTCCTTCTCAGAGCTGGAGCAGGGTCACCCCAGAACCTGCCTCTCTTTCCACACTAACCTGTGTACAGGGGGTGTAACCTGGGGGCCACGGGCTGGGTTCAACCCCAGGATGTCTCCTGGGTGGCTGCAGGGCTTCCCAGTTTGGGGCCAACCGGGCACAAATCTGACTTCACTTCCTTCTAGAGTTGGAGCTCTGGAGCCCTAGGCCTTCACCCTCCTGGCAGCAGCTGGCAGCAGCTGGTGTGTGGCCTCCCGCAGGGACTGGCTCTCTGTCCTGCAGTCCGCCATCTCTCCACTCGGCCCACCGGCTGCCGGCCCCATAGGCTGCCCGTCAAGTCCCTACTGGAGTGACCAAGGGACAGGGGTGGTGCCCTCCCAGGCCCCCCTGGCACGTGCCTTCCCACTTCCGTGTGGGCGCTGCATCCCCTGCCCTTCAACCCGGGACTGAGGAGGCCTGAGCACGGAGGGTTAGGGAGGCTGGAGACCCAGCCACTGCCAGCCAGGTGGTCCCTGCTGTGTTTGGGAGCGTCCAGTTGAACCCAAACGCCCCGGCCCAGGGCAGCCTTCTGAGAGCTCTGGGCCCCTGCCACCATCGTGGTGCCGGGTCCCCCAGGGGTCAGGCCAACACACAGGGCAGAGGCCTTGTCTCAGGCAGAGGGAGGGGTGGATGCAGAGACCACTGGGAGAAGACAGGGGCGGCACCCATGGCCCACAGTGCTGGGCTCCTGGGCTCCCCAGACCCTGACCACAGCGCCATGCTGTGTCCCCAAGCACCCTCAGGGCAGTGATGGGGGGCGAGGAACCTGGGGTGCTGCTCAGGCGGGTCACCCAGGACGGCCACGGGGAGCCCCGCAGGCAGGTGGGCAGGTGGGGAGCAAAGTGCATGGAGGCCCCAGGACTCCTCTGTGTGTGTGTGTGTGGGGGGGTCCCTCTCCTGCCGGGACCCCAGGCCTCCGGGGGTCACGCCTGAAAGCCCATCGGTGCCCCTCCTCCCCTCCAGCCAAAGGGGGTGCGCGCCGGACAGGAGGGGAGAGGACAGCGCGCTTCTGTCCCCTTTAAGGGCCCGATGGCCGCCGCCCAGCCCCAGCCGCGGGGCGGGAGAAGGCGGGCGCACTCCCTCCCCAACTTCCCGAGTCTTTGTTCGGAGGAGGCGGGAGGGCCGGGGGGCGGGGGCGCGGGCTCCGCCGTGCGCTCCACGCGGCCGGCGCGCTCGTCCCGGGCGCCCCCTCCCGGCCCGAGCCCGAACCCCAGCCCATCCCGCCCCGACCCCCGGCCCCGCCCGGACCGGACCCCGGCCCGCGGGCGCCCGGGGCGCGGGCGGGGGAGCGCGCTTACCCGGTGGTCCCGGCGCGTCCGGCGGGCCCGGCGCGCGAGTCAAGGTCACGTCCGGCCGGCGGGCCGTCCGAGGGTCGCCCGGGCCTCGCGACCCCAACTTTCCGCCCGGCTGCGGCGCGGGAGGCGTCAGGGCTTCGCGGGCGACGCCGGAGCTTTTGGCAACAAAGAGGGAGCGCGGCCGGGAGCGGGGAGCGGGGAGCGGGGAGCCAGGCCGCGCGCGTGGCCCCAGAACTGGAAATTCCACCCGGGCCGCCTGCTGTTTTCTCAAGGAGCCAGCAGCCACCCACTCCGGACCCGCGGTCCCCTCCTCCGCGCCCACGCCAGAGCCCTGGGGCGATCTTGGGGGGCAGGTGGGCACGAGATGCTCCCTGCAAGGTGGCTGGCACCCAGGGTGGCCGCAGGCCCAGGCTCCCTCCCTCCGCCCCCTCTGCACACAGGGGCTCGGGTGGCGCTGGAGGGTGCGGGGCGGCTGGGACTCCTGGGGTCCCTCCCGGGTCCTGGGCCAGCCCACCCTGCTCTCCCCCTGCGGGCGGAGAGATGGGTCCATGGCTGAGGCAGGAGGTTCGCAGCCTGGCTGCTGTCCTCCATGTCCGCCCTGCGGTTCCAAGCCTCCCAGGCAAGTTCCCTGGGTCACGTCTGGGGGGACGGCCGTGTCCAGGGACTCTGAGGACCCTGGGAGCTCTAGACCCAGAGCCGAGGGGCACAGGGCGCCCGGCTGCCTGGCAGCCTTGGGAGGCTCCTGCCCTGGCCTGTGTCCGTTTGTCTGTCCATCCTTCCCAGTAAGAGATGTTCACGTAGAAAATACGGGGACCCAGGCCTGACTCCGGGGCTGTTTCAGACTGCAAGAGGGGGGGGGTTGCTTGTTTTTTTTAAAGAAAAATGAGTGCCCTGACCGATGTGGCTCAGTGGATAGAGCGTCGGCCTGCGGACTCAAGGGTCCCAGGTTCGATTCCTGTCAAGGGCATGTACCTTGGTTGCGGGCACATCCCCAGTGGGGAGTGTGCAGGAGGCAGCTGATTGATGTTTCTCTCTCATCGATGTTTCCAACTCTCTATCCCTCTCCCTTCCTCTCTGTAAAAAATCAATAAAATATATTTTAAAAAAAAGAAAGAAAAAGAAAAATGAGCAATGGGCCTGGGAGGCCAGGGTGGCGGTTGGGGTGGGGGGACTTGTTGCTTCTTGTCCACGAAAAGTGGGTGATGCCTCAAAGGGCTGGAAGGGAAATGAATTTTGCCTGCAAGTGACTTCCCGAATGAGCTCCCTCCCTGAGTTGGTCCCGCTCATCAACCTGGAAACTTCTGGAACTCGATCGACATGGGCTGAGGACACAGCGACGGGCTGGCCAGGGCGGCATGTGGGGCTGGTGTCTGGAGCCTCAGATACCGGTCAGCTTACTACGGGCACACACTGACGGCGCCCGGAGGCCCAGCCGTGCCCTCGGCGCTTTCCCGCAGGCGTGGCACGGGAGAAAGCATGGTGGCAGCTGGACCTCCCGGGACCTGGGCTGGGGCTGGGCGCCAGGGGTGACATTTCAGGACACCAGGCAGCGAGTATCCCTCAGTCTACAGGAGAGCTTGTCACGGAGGCCTGGCCTTTCCCGGAAGGAGGCCTAATGCTCCCCCCCTTCTCCCCCGGACTCCATTCCTGAGCCGCACGTCCTCCCGCAGCTCAGCCCCAGGTGCTTTCTGGCCCCTGGTCACCGGTGCCCAGTCAGTCCCAGAGAGGGTGTCACCCTCACTCTGTCAAAAATCATCAAGACCCTGTCCGGCCCGGGCAGCTGCCCACCCTCCTGCCCCTGCTCTGCTGGCCTCATCTGAAATGTGTCCCTTCCCTTCCCGAGCAGGGCTCTGCGTGTTCCCAGTGCCCAGGCCCGGGAACCACTGAGTCCTGAACCTGACTCTGGCCGCTGGTGAACAGGGTCACAATCCAGATTCTATTCAAACAAGATAAACGGATTGTCATCAAAGATCATTGCTTCCAGGGAAAGTGTTTGCCTCGAGGAGGCAGGAAGTTATGGAAATAGCACAGTTCTGAGTCGGAACATCCAGGCTCAGTCCCCAGCTCCAGCGTGCGGGCGCCGCGGGCCGGCTGGGGGCCTGGGTTCCCAGGTGCAGGGGCCGCAGCTCCCGCCTGGGGTCCTCGGAGGAGCCGGGCTGGTGGCAGTTAGCAGGTCTGGCTCACCCAGGCACTCAGTAAGAAGTACCTCGGCTGGCACGGTTATCGTGTGACATGAAGGCTCAGGCGCGGGCCGACTACCTCAACATCAGCGCACGGAGTCTCTTCTCATCATGAACGTCAGACACACTGTCCCACCAGACGCAGAGAATCCAGAGGGAGCGAGGGAGGCAGGGGGCAGTTCCCTCTGCCCCGGTTTCTCCACAGCCTTCCGCCAGTCCCACCACCGTTTTCACAGCCATAGAAATAGGCCTGCAGATACATTTTAAAACTGTTTTCTTTTACATCATTGACTTATTTTAATCTTTTTTTAAAAATATATTTTATTGATTTCTTTTACAGAGAGGAAGGGAAAGGGATAGAGAGTCAGAAACATCGATGAGAGAGAAGCACTGATCAGCTGCCTCCTGCACACCTCCCACTGGGGATGTGCCCGCAACCAAGGTACATGCCCTTGACCGGAATCGCACCTGGGACCCTTCAGTCCGCAGGTGGATGCTCTACCCACTGAGCCACACCGGTTAGGCTCACTGACTTACTTTGAAATGGAAACTGGTTGAGGAGGACTAAAGGCCCAAGGCGGCGAGCTCATTCCCCGCGACCACACCTGGCCCGCAGCGTCACACGTGGGTGTAAGCCACAGCCCTCGCCGCCAGTTCACACGGGCCGTCAGGTGATGGCATTTACCAGCACCCAGTGCGGGCGGCGCCAGCTCTCCATCACACAGCCCCGAGCCTGCCGCTGTCCCGTCCTTCCCATTTGTGTCTTGGTTTAAAAAGTAGATTTTAACAGTTTGGGGCTCCTGTGTTTAATGTCCGGATTCTGTTGTAGGAGCTGCTCAGTCAGGTCTTCTCTGAGGCACCCTCTCCAGGCGAGCGGGCCGGCCGGCGGGGAGGGGCCCGACGGGGGGGGGGGGCCGCAAGGTGGGGGTCCACAGCTCCTAGAGCAGGCAAAGCCCTGTTCTCAGAGAGGCTCACTCACTTTACCTGCTCAGCCCAGCAGCCATGTCCCCTGAATGTGCAGTAGGTTGTAAGGGTGGGTGGGGGGTGCGCGATAGCTCAGAAGTGGCCCAGGTCTGCCCATCCCCGGCCAGGGCCTGCCGGTCTCACCATCAAGGAGGAGGTCTCCCCCTGCCCCTGGCCGGGGTGGGGGGCATGGAGACTGGCACATCGGGTCCCAACACCCCAAGTGGGGCCACCCGAGCTGCCCCAGGGGCAAGGCTCCTTGGCCCAGTGGGCACAGCGGCCCTTGAGAGTAACTCTGCATGGAAACCACAGGAACCAAGGCCCAAGTGCCAGGGCAGGGGGCTCACCCCTCACACCCCACTGTCCGATAGCCCACCACGTGGGCCCGGGGCGACCTGGAGTGCAGCCCGCCTCTGGCTGCTGGAAGAGAGGAAGAGTGATGTTTGTCTTTGTTTATGAAAAGGTAAGTGTTTGTTACAAACATTTGGAAATACAGAAAAGCCTACCCAGGAAAACCATCATCCAGGAAATAATTACTGGATACATTTTGCTGGAAGTCCTTCTGGTATAATTTCCAAACCACGTGGGTGTAGGTACTGTGTGGTGTGTGTATGAGCCTATACTCTAGGTTATTTCAGAATCTTCCTGTTTAATGTACTGGGAGAATTTTTTGTCGTTAAATATTATTCTCTACAGGGTTTGAAAAAATAAAATTTAAATACTAATGAATTTTTATAATCAACTTTATTGAGGAACCATTTCCACGTCGTAAGATCCCTCGCTTGCACTGTTGGGCGAGTTCTGAGGAATGAGTACTCCCTGTAACCACGGAAATCAGGAAAGAAAACATCCGCCACCTGCCCCCCCCCCCCCCCCCCCCCCCCCCCCCCCCCCCCCCCCCCCCCCCGCTCCCCCCCAGGCCCCCGGAGCCCTGCAGGCTGTGCCCATCAGGCCCAGGCCCCGGCCCAGCCATCTGAATCCTCTCTCTATGGCTCCAGCCTTGTCCAATACCCTGCACATGGGTATGAACTCCTGGAGCAGGAACTCCTCAGCAGCATCGACATCCATCCACGTGGCTGAGTCTACCAACAGGATCCCTCCTATTGATTGGTGATAGAACCTCGGTTTGCCTGCTCGTCTGTTGGCAGAGAACTGGATGGTCTCTGGTGTTCGGCTGTTGTGAAGAGAGGTTTGTGAAAGCTAATTAAAAAAAAAAAGTTTAGCCCTAACTGGTTTGGCTCAGTGGATGGAGCATCGGCCTGCGGACTGAAGGGTCCCGGGTTCGATTCCGGTCAAGGGCATGTACCTTGGTTGCGGGCACATCCCCAGTGGGGAGTGTGCAGGAGGCAGCTGATCGATGTTTCTCTCTCATCGATGTTTCTAACTCTCTATACCTCTCCCTTCCTCTCTGTAAAAAATCAATAAACTATATTTAAAAAAAAAAAAAGTTTAACCAGCCATGTCACTGGCACAGGGTTGGGGGTAGCCAGCCCTGGGATGGCCTGTGTGCTTCCTGCCAGAGCAGGCTGCCCTGGGGACGGGTTAAAACTGGTCACTGTGGTCGGACACGCAGTCTCTTCAGAGGTTTTGCTGTGATAAACGACGCCGCTCCGACTGCCCACGCTTTTCTGCAAGTTCCCGGAAGCGGAAGCGTCCAGGTTTGTAGGCTTTTAGGAAAGCTCACCCCCACTTTTCAGTATCTGCTTCTCCTATTAAGGACAGGCATTGCGACCCCCACTGTTCAGACGGGAACACCGAGCGGCAGGGCCGAGCCTGGGGCTGCTCGGCTGGCGAGGGGCCGTGAGGAGGCATCCCCGTCGCAGTCCCACACTCACCAGGCCGGCTTCCCCCTCCCTCTGCTCGGGCTTTTCCCACGAGGATTTCCGTGAAAGAATCCAACTGCGGCCAGGAGCAGGAACTCAGCCTCGCGCTCATCAGCCTGGCTTTTTTTGGTTCATCCGCCGAGCTCGGGCATGTGTGGCTACATCTGTGTTTTCGCACACACGCACAGCACACTGGCTGGCACACCCACCAGCGCCGGCGGACGCCAGTCCAGAGGCTCCGCTCCACAGTCTCCCTCCAAACCCCCTCGGAGCTGAGCCAGGAGCCACAGGGGTGCCACACACCGACTCAGCAGACTGGGCCCAAGGATGTCTAATTATTCCCCCAAACCCAATCTCCCCTCGAGGACAGAGATCAGGCTGCTGGGTGACCCAAAAGATGACCCATCCCCAGGTGGCTGCTCTCAAGGAAGAGTCGCAGCCAGTAGGGTGGCTGAGCCGGCGCTTGTCCAGGGCCCAGAGAGGCCGGGCGGCCTGGGTGTTTGCAGAGGTCCCTCTGGGCTGCAGAAGGGCTCTGCATGGAAACGAGCTGATGCTGGACGGTAGTCACTAACCGGCTCCCGTGTGTCTGACAGGCCCACACCCACCACCTTATTAATCCTCAACAAGCAAATACTGGGTTTTCCCATTTTCACAGGTAAGACATCAAAGGCTCAGAGAGGTTAGGAAACTTCCCGAGACCACACAGCAGTGGGCGCCCACTCCATCTCAGTGTCCAGCCTCTCTTCCGAGTTAGAGGTCTCGGCCCTCCGTGTGGCCAGCAGGCCCCAAGGGAGCTAGTTCAGGGAGAGCTCAAGTGCTTGGAAGACAAAAGCAGTCCTGACTCGCCCTCCCTCCTGCCCAAATCCTGCCAGCTCCCTGAGGGGCCTCCTTCCTGGGACCGTCCCCCACCGCTGGGGGAACCTAGTAGTCCCTTGTTCCTCCATTTAAGAAGGTGGTGTCTCCCCCAGCCCCCAAGTCCGAGCTATGAGGAATCACCTCCCCTCAGCCCTGGGTCCGAGGCCTGCCTGCTCTCGAAGCCAGGAGGCCTAAGGAGGCCTTTGTCGGCGGGAGAAGAAACCAGGAAAGGAAGAGCCCCTTCTCGCAGGAACATGTGTTTTCTGTTTACAGAGGGGCCTACCCAGTTCCCAGGCTTTGTTCTTTTATATGGAGCCAAGAAAAAAAAAAAGGCACCGTGCAGCTTCCTCTCCGAGGTCCATGTGGAGGCTGAAAAATGTCAATTGTTGTGGGCACCGCGCACTAGGCCGTGAGCCTGGGCCTCAGGCCCTGCCCGCTGCCGAGATCCAGCATCACCTGACCTTCCTTACCAACCTCGAAAGCCACGGGACAGCCTCCATGCCCCCTCGGTGCCTCCCAGGGAGGCAGTGGGTGGAGATGAGAGGCAGGGAGCCTGATGTGGCTGGGGTTTGCTTCCCTCAGCACTGAGTCTGCGTGTGGCAGCCTGGGGGCTCACTTGCACACCTCCTGGCCTGGCGTCACTGGCATGGCCTACGTGGTGCAGCACACCCGCCATCCGGGAATGACCCGCTATTCCCTCTCGTCAGGTGCTGCAAAGGGACCCTGTGCAACAAGCAGGTGGGTGCTAGCCTGGCACAGATCTCCAGGCTTCTGCGGTAGAGCTCACTGGCGCTGGGCACCTTCAGAGAGGAGAGAGGTACAGCTCTGCGGAGGAGGGAGCAGCATGAGCTAAAGTCGGTAACGGAGCTGGCGGCCAGCTGTGCCCACTGAAAGGCAACGACTACCACGCAGTCAGGCTAGCACTGCGCGCGCAAGCGGAGGCGCAGCACCGGGGAGGTGGGTCCGAGTGCAGGCTGTGCCCCTTCTCCTGGGCGGCCTGGGACTGGCCCTGATCTCAGCCCCTGGCCTGTGACATGCGGTGGCTGGCATGACTGGCACTGCACAGAGCTGCTCCGAGGCACGAGATGATGCCGGGCATGCGTCCCAGGCCCGCCTGGCGCTGACTTTCAATGAGCGGCAGCTGCTATGGCGGTTTCCGGGGCTTCAAGCTTCCTTGGAACAGGACTAAGTCCTGCCTGGGTTCTCTCGCTGAGGCCACAGGCCCGGCCAGCAGAAATGGGGACAGAGCCTGGGGCAGAGGAGCCTCGCGGGGCCAGCCCCCCCCCTGCAGAGTGGGTGACAGCAGACAGGAGGCTGAAAGGGAGCCTCGCGTCCTGCCCAAGGGCGCTGCGTCCGGGCGGCCCCGGGGAGGGCCAGTCCCGCAGGCGCGCTTTGATCCGCCCGCAGGCTCGCGGGGTGGGGCGGGGCGGCCCGGGGGTGGTGGTGGGGGGAGGGCGCCCCGCTTTGATCTCCGTCCCCGGGCTGTGAGGTCTCTACTGCGGCCTCCGCGCACCCGGGGGCGGGCGGGGACGGGAACGGGGAGGACCAGAGGAAGAGCGCGCAGGACCTCCCGGGCGGCAGCGCCCTTCCGCCGCAGCACTCGGCAGCCTTGACCTTGCAGGCCTCCCGCCCTTCCGTCCCGCTCCGGAAGCCAGGCGGCGTGGACGCGGCGTGGCGACGGGGGGCGGAGCCTGCGGGGCCTTACGTGCCCGGGGGCGGGGCCTCTGCGATGCCCGTCCGGAAGCCCGCGCGGGGGGCGCCGTGGGTGGGCCGGTCGAACGCGGCGGCGCACCCGAGGGGCGTGGCTAGGATCGGGGCGTGGTCTCCACGCGCTGGGGGCTGGACCTCTGGCGGCCGCGTCCAATAGCCTGGGCGGCGGGCCGTGCAGACGTCGTGGCGCAGCTCAGGGGGCGGGGCCTGAGCGGAGCCTGACGCGGCCCTGGGCGGGGCCTCGGCGCAGGTGGCTCCGAAGCCTCTGGAAGGCACCGCTGCGGCGGTGCTGGGAGCGGGGCCTGGGCGGGGCCTGGGCGGGGCCT
>PVJC01006209.1:0-57524 GCA_004026665.1 Murina feae | reverse complement strand
GGGGCCCTGCGCAGAAGCTCCTAGGACACCTGTACCTTGCAAGGCCTCTGGGGCCCAACCCAAATCACATGCTCCTTCCGGGACGTTCTACAACTTTGCACAGTCTCTTTAAAAATATCTTGGTTTTAAAAATTATTTCTTTTTAATAAGAATTGCACTTAAAACATTAAGCAAACTGTATTCTTGTTGTTGTTTTTTTTTGGGGGGGGGGGCGAGTGGGAATACTGATGCCAAATAAAACTATGCTCATGATATCATCACTCAGCTGTAACAGCTGTTAATATCTTGATGTAAAAAACCAAGGGTCTTTATGACTTTGATTACATTTAGTTTTAAATCATAGCTCTCTAGAATTCGTCTCTCTCTCTCTCTCTCTTTCTCTCTCCCTTCCTCCCTCCCTACCCCTCCTTTCTCTCTCCCCCAGAGAGAGCAACCCCAGAGGCCAGACCTGACTAATGATCACAAGGTCTGGACCTCAGGCTAAAGTTAACATATTGACCTAAGTTGTATTTCAGCTCCCGAGTCCTAAGGTGGATCGATGCCCCAGCTACTTTCCCATGAACCTGATGAAGCAACACTGGTACAAACCTCGGACCCGCTCTCGAGACCTCACGAAATGATTTTTTGCCCTGCCCACCAATCCGCTCCCAGCCCAACCCTAAACCTTCATCCACGCTGTCCCGTGATTTTTGTCCTTTGGAATTTGTAACCTACATTCCATACAGGAGCTTGGGCTTTTGAGCATTAGCTGCCCCTTCTCTTGGGCGGTTGCCATTCATAATAAAATAATATTTCTCCACTGTAATTCTCGGTGTCTAGAGTTTGGCTCTGCTAGTACCAGTTGGGTGAACCCTTTTTGTTCTGTAACAATGTATGTGCTTCCAGATTTTACATTATATTACACATTTTAAAATTGGGTTGTAAAGAAATGCTATTAAGTGATGGCCTTTTTAAAACTTAATATACTGGGAACACACTCCTTCTTCCCTCCCTCCCTCCCTCCCTCCCTCCTTCCTTTCTTCCTTCCTTTCTTTTTTCCTTTCCCCTCTTTGTAGAAATAAACAAGAGACTTAACTGCTGCTAGGTCAGCAAAAGGAGGAAGGATTTTCTGTAAGGATATGCTACACTGAGGAAGACGGGATCTGTGAAACTCCTGGAAGGGAATTCACCTGTGGCCAGGCCTCACAGAGCGGGAGCTCGGGCGCTGGCATCAGGGGTCTGAGAGCTTCCCTCTGGGGTTCCATCTTTAATGGGACTGCATTTCTGCTTATGTTGCTGCTCTCTCTTCTTTTCCATTGACAGATTTCCCTGCCCTATGTATCTCTTTTAGTGTCTTATATATTTTGTTTCTTCAGTTTCTTCTTTCCCATGATTTCTGCTTATAGAAACCTTTGATTTATTTATTAGTGACTCATTATTACCCTTTTAGCTTTCTCCTTATCTCATGGATTTTTACCTTTACGTTGTCAACCACTTACATCTCTGTAGTTTCCTGAGACTGAGGAGCCGGGAAAGTCTCTGGAGGGTGGGGCTTTTTGTATCCGGCTTTCAGACAAGTTCATGGTCAAGAGAGTGGCTGTCCTTGGGCGTGTGCCCACTCCTGGTCCATTTGATTGCGTTCTACAAAAGACTATGTTTCTAACCTCCTCCTCCCCCAGGGGGAGTGCCTTCGGTATAATATGTGTCTGTCTAGAATTGTGGTGTCCTCTTGTGGAAATGTTCTGTATTGCAAGCATGGTCAGTTTCTTCTAGAATAGTTTTCAAATTAATTTAGGAGGATGATAGAGTTTCCCAGGCAAGAAAAAACTAAAGGAGTTCATCAACACCAAACCAGTATTACAATAACTGTTAAAGGAGAAGAAAAACAAGATAAAAATATTAATAACAAAATGGCAACAATTATGTATCTATCAACAATTACTTTAAATGCAAATGGATTAAATACTACAATCAAAAGACACATGGCAGCTGATTGGATAAGATAACAAAACCCTTACACATACTGTCTACAAGAGACTCACTTCAGATAAAAACACACAGAGACTGAAAATAAAGAGATGAGAAAAGGTATTTCATGAAAATGGAAACAACAAAGAAAAGCTGGGAGCTAAGGTAGCAATACTTATAGCAGACAAAATAGACCTTAAAACAAAGGCTGTACCAAGAGACAAAGAAGGACCAAGCAGTTCTACTTATGAATATTTATTTGAAGAAACCCAAAACACTAATTCAAAAAGACATATGTATCCATGTGTTCATTGCAGCATTAGTTAAAATGACCAACATATGGAAGAAACTTAAGTGTCTACCAATAGATGAATGGATAGCGAAGTATGACCCCACCATAAAGAAGAATGAAATATTGCCATTTATAAAAACATGGATGGATCTAGAGGGCATTGTGTTGAGTGAAATGAGTCAGATGAAGAAAGACAAATGCCATATGATTTCACTGATATGTGGAATCTAAAATATAAATGAAAAAACAAAACTGAAACAAATTCATAGATACAGGGAAGATTTTGATGGTTGCCAGATGGGAGGGGTATTGGGTGGATGGGTGAAAAAGGTGAAGGGATTTAGAAGTACAAATTGGTAGTTAAGATAGTCATGAGGATATAAAGTACAACCTAGAGAGTATAGTCAACAATATTGTAATAACTATGTATGATGTCAGATGGGTACGTTATATAAATATCTAATCGCGGGGTTGTACACTTGAAACTAATGTAACATTGTACAACAATCATAATTTAAAACTAAAATATATATATACATATTTAAAAAATAGAGAAAACTATATAATAAAGCCCCATCTATCCATCACTTAGTTTCTGTGATCATCAACACATGGCCAATCTTACAGTTTTAAAACAATACTTTGCTCAAAAGAAGCAGCTCTGAGTATATTTCTTTTTTTTTAAATATATTTTTATTGATTTTTTTACAGAGAGGAAGGGAGACGGATAGAGAGTTAGAAACATCGATGAGAGAGAAACATCAATCAGCTGCCTCCTGCACACTCCACACTGGGGATGTGCCCACAACCAAGGTACATGCCTTTGACCGGAATTGAACAGGCTCCATCCACTGAACCAAACCGGTCAGGGCTGAGGATATTTCTTGTTTTTTTTTGTTTGTTTGTTTGTTTTTGTGTGTGTATATATTTATGAGAACATGTGCTGCGGCAGGGGAGGGGCGTGGTGGCAATAGCACTGAATTTCAAGATGCTTTGACTTTCCCAGAGGAATTCAAGAACTGGAGAGTCATGAGCATTTGTGTATGAATAACAGGACAGCAAACCAAAATTTCTATGATTGAGGGGGCTTGCTATAGAATGCCCAGTGAGATAGAAGACATGGCCAATATTTTTCCTAACATAAAGTGAGACATGAGCAGATACTGGTAAATGTAGCTACTTACATTCTTCCTTTTCACATGGGAAGGTCTAGCCCATGTCTGTCCCTTTATTACTTTTTTTTTTTTTTTGCAAGCAAAGAACGTGGCTGGTTTCGCAGGTTCACGGATGGAATTTTCCTCAGGATGTGTATCACCCTACATCTCACCCACACTTGATTTAAATAAGACGTTGGAGTTAGAGCTGATGCCAGAATTGGGTTAAGACCCATTGTTGGGATGGGATGACTGTATTTTGCATGAAAGAAGGACATGAATTTGGGGGGGTCAGGGGCAAACTGTTACAGGTTGAGTTGTGTCTCCCATCACCATTCATATGTTGAAGTCCTAATCCTCCAGTACCCCCAAAATGTGACCTTATTTGGAAATAGGGTCATTGCAGATGTGATGAAGTCAAGTCAAGTCATGGTGAGGAGGGAGGATAGACCTCTAATCTAATATGACTGGAATCCTTGTAAAAGAACACCTTGTAGAGAAACATACATACACGCAGGGAGACAGCCATCTACACTAATAAAAGGGTGATATGCTAATTAGATCAGGTGACTGGACATCTTCCGGATGTCTGACTTCCTTTCGGACAGAGCCATGGTGGCAGGAGCCTGTGGGGAGCTGCTACAGTGTTTGGACAGGTTCAAGCCTTGGACTGATGAGAGGGCACAGTCCTCTCATGGCCACGTGCAAGTCTCAGTTTGGAGGGCAGAGCCCTTCCAGCACAATGATAGCCAACAGCTACAGTTGTGAGCTTGAATCTATGGTCCCAACATGTGGCCCCACGTGCCTGAGTGATGTGGGCTTGATAGAGTTCAGGTGCATGAGGTTGAGTAGGATTGAAACTCATGAGAATGCTGTAAACATCTTGATCACGCCCTTACTTTGCCTCATGGCATCTGCTATAAAATAAGACACGGCTTGTGGGCATCAGCACTATCTCTCCATCCCGGAGCAGCACCCCACCCAGACCCAGCTCATTTTCTTATCTTTCTTTTCTCAATCCTTCATCACCCCCTCTCAGGGTCACTGAACCAGGCTGAACTGGCATGACACATAAGGTGACCTGGGGCTGAGTATGCTATGGCCATGCTTGCCACAGGGGCCTAGGCAGAGGCAGTTAGGGGTAATCAAGTTGGCAGGAAAGGGCAGTTGGGAGCAATCAGGCCAACAGGGGACCAGGTAGGGGGCAATCAGGCTGGCAGGCAGGTGAGTGGTTAGGAGCCTGTGGTCCTGGATTGTGAGAGGGATCCCAGATTGGAGAGCGTGCAGGCCGGGCTGAGGGACCCCCTATCCTCCCATCTCCCCACTCCCATGCACAAATTTCATGCACCGGGCCTCTAGTCTGAACATGAAAGCAAAAATGGGGCTGATGTGTCTACCAGTCAAGAAACACTAAAGATTTCCAGAACCCCCCAGGAACTGGCAGAGATGCTTGGACATATTCTTCTGCAGCTTTCTGACGGAACCCACCCTGCTGAGACCTTATCTGGGACTTCTGACCTTCAGAACTATGAGACAATATGTTTCTATTGTTTAAACCACCCAGTTTGTGGTACTTTGTAACAGCAGCCCTAGCAAACAAAAATAGCCATACACTGCTCTCCACCTGTGAAGTCAGGCACCCCACTGTTGTGTTGGGGATTTTCCCCACTGCCTACCAGAATAGTATGAGGTGAAATGCCCTTTAACAACTGGTCAGCTACCTGTGTCACCCAGGCAGGGCTCTGGGCTATTACAGACTCCACTTAATTTTTTTCTTATGAAGTGTTCCCTTGGGTGGGACATGGAGTGAAGGGTGTGGAGGATATGGCCAATACTTCCCTTAATTCTAGATAATTTGTATACTTGAGGCTGCTTTGTTTCTCCGTAAAAGGCCAGTGCCTTTTACTGGTAAAATTGAGAGCAGTGTAAATTATTAACTCTCGAACCAACATTCTCATCTACCTTTGGCCCTGTTGATGAGGCTGAACTTGGTCAGTTGATTGAACATGGTCAGCTAATGAGCTCTTGATCTAAGACCAACCAGCTAGCATGCAGTACTCCACGTGTGCCAGAAGGTGTCGCTCCACCACAGATGGCACCTGCAGAAGGATGGAGTTCACTAAACCCATTACTTTAAATCGGCAACCATGTAATTAGTTACCAGGCTGTGCCCACGTGCATATTTTCACCATGCCGTTCCCCAGAGGAGATTTATCAGGTTTTGAGATTACTTTTAACTTTTTGAAGTATTAAATTAATTTCTTTTTTGGTCAGATTTTAAGATTCCCACTATTTGATGTGTTACATGCTAGGACCTTTCTCAAAAGTGGGAGGGCAGTGTGCGCTTTGCTTTCTTTCAGGATCAATCCACTGCAGGAAATCTAGTCTCAATGAACAATTCTGTCAAAATGCAAAGAAAGTAAAGCCTACACTTGGCATTAAAGGACTGTTTTAGAGACTGGGCCGCATGGTCTGCCCAGCTTTGCCAGGTGGTCTGTCGTGGAAGCAACAGTGCACAGAGGTGGGCAGGGAGCACATTGGCTACTATCTAGGGACATGGCACATTTTGCTTCAGATTATCATCTTCCCATAAGGGGAAAATGGTCACAGTGAATGGCCTTCAGACATTACATAGAGGTTAAATATGCAGAAAAGACACCATTCAGCCCAGCCCCTCTGGGGGAAACAACCTTGTAATCTTCTTTAAACTGCTCATCCTCTGCTTATTGAGACCGGTGTCCCAGAACTTGGCTTGGTCCAAGGTAAGAACAAACTGACAATCAGTGCTTCTGTTTGGACACTGTATAGCTGCAGGGTAGCCGCCAGGAGTGCCCTCTCTATTGTAGGAAAGGCACTGTCAGGGGAACCCACACCAATGCTCTGCACAGGGGAGCACTCTGTCCTCGGAGGGAAAGGCAGCTTCTCGTCAGGCACGTAGAGAAATGGTTCTCATCTTTTGCGTGGATTTAGATGCCACCGTTTCTAACTGTTTACCTCAAAGGGGCATATGTGGCCATGGGGAAGAAACCCACTAGGCGCCTGCTGGTAGAAGGAAGAGGCACATCCTCATTGCTCACCTGTAGAGAATTCTCAGGGAGAACAGGAGACGAGGAAGGTCAAAGCCACCTGGAGCCAACCTGGTAGAGCTCCTCCTCTCACTCTATGTTCAGACGTGGGAAGTTGTTCTATGGCAAATTGTTGTCTGCAAGACGTCACTGGGGAAGAGATGGGGAATGCAACTGCAGCTCTGCTAAGGGGTTTTCCTGCAGGATGGGGTGCAATTTATACTGGGAGATACTCTCTTTCCTTCAGAAGAAGTCATTGGATACCAAGACAGGGAAGGGCATTGTGTCCAGGGAAGGGCTTAACTATTTTTTTTTAATCTGTAACGTGGGAACGGTTATAATTAGCATATATTTTAAAGTTTTCCCCTTACATGGAATGTACGCCCGGCTGTTTAGTAAAATCAGTTACAGGAGCACTGTGTAGGTAAGTGATATTGCCTTTGCTTCTAAAACTTGGAACACCTGAGAATTAAAGCCCTTGAAAAGGACGCGTGGAGATAGACTAAGAGCTTGATTACTAAACAGCTGGCCTGGAGAACGGGCTTCCCAGAAGATCCAGCCAAACCACACAGTCATGAGAAATAAGGAACTGAGCAATCTGAGGGGGTGTGGGGTGGGGAACTGAGGAGCCAGCTCTTGAGGACATAAGCTGATTTTGAAGATAAGTGGGCCGGGGCTGGACCCTGCTCTGTTTTCCTTGCAATAGCCTCTTTAACAAGCAGGACGATGTGAAGGTTGTCTGATGTCATCATCGGCTTGAGTTGGTCCTGGGTCCAACAAGTGGTGAGGATCATGGGAATCTCCAACTCTCCTTGTCATTCCCTGCAATGACCCTTTTATAAGTGAGTTCTCCTTGGTCTTGTGTGGTTTTCTACTCATTGTGCAGGTAAGCACTGGGGCACAGTCTGAAATTTCAGGTTCAACATCAAGCTCTGCTGCCTTCCACAGCCAGATGGAGAGCCACAAGTCTGGATGCTCACCGGTTTAGTATGTAGCTAGTCACTGAGGCTAACGAGTGCTTATGTCGGTTTGAAATGAATCCTGATTCTAAAAATTATTTTAATATTTTCAAAAATATGCCATGTACATCACTACAACCCACCAGTAAGTAGCATCATTCCGAGTGCACAGAAGGAGACAGTAAATTTAAGTAAAGGGTCTCACATTTTCCAAAATTCTACCCTATTTTTCATTCAGAATTTCACTTATAAGCTCTTTAAAATACCAGCTCTATAATTTAGAGTTCTGGTTTCTGAAAATGCGTCAGATTGGGGATTGAATAATTTAAGAGTTGGTTTTGTTTTGTTATTGGATAACAGCCTCGGTTTAGGAAGGTAAATTGATAGCTCTCCTATAACCCTACTATGACTGGAATGATAAATGTTAAATTTTTTATTTATTGGTGAAGAGAAGCATTTATTTATTCTTCCACTTATTTATGCATTAATTGGTTGCTTCTTGTACGTGCCCTGACAGAGGATAGGACCCACAACCTCGGCATATCCAGACACTCTAACCAGTTGATGCCTGGCTAGGGCAAAATACATATTTGTATTACAGTACTAATATGTACAAATTACATATTTATATTACAGTACTAATATGTACAAATTACACATTTATATTATAGTATTAATATGTACAAAATACATATTTATATTAAAGTATTAATATGTACAAATTACATATTTATATTACAGTACTAATATGTACAAATTACATATTTATATTAAAGTATTAATATGTACAAAATACATATTTATATTAAAGTATTAATATGTACAAATTACATATTTATATTACAGGCTTCAGCTGGAAGCTTACCTGCTGGCCTTCTCCCAGGATGAATCCTCCTGCCTGAGGATCACTTTAAAAATATATATATATTTTATTGATTTTTACAGAGAGGAAGGGAGAGGGATAGAGAGTTAGAAACTTCAATGAGAGAGAAATATTGATCAGCTGCCTCCTTACATCCCCTACTGGGGATGTGCCTGCAACCAAGGTGCATGCCCTGGACTGGAATTGAACCTGGGACCCTTCAGTCCGCAGGTTGATGCTCTATCCACTGAGCCAAACCAGGTAGGGCCTGAGGATCACTGTAAGGCTCCACACACTACTGCCACTCACCCCACCCCCTATTTCCAGAGAACAAACACCACCACATCAGCCGCTATTATCATTTTATTTTATTTTATTAATTAATTAATTTATTTTTTAATTACATAAAGTATTGAAGCAGGGGATTTCCCAGGGGTGAGGACGGCAGAGCCCCTAGCGTAGGACGCTTGCCTGCACGACTCCAGAAACCAGGTTCTGGAACGCAGGTCTAACTTTATTGAGGAAGTACAGGTATTTATAGGTGGAGGTGGCCAATCATGGAACACCATCTCAGGGGAGCCAATGAAAGGTCAGGGTACTGTGTAGGCGGCTCTGGGAGGGGCTCAGGCAGGCGTTGCCATCTCCCTGGTGTGCCAGAAAGATCTGAAATGCTGGAGTAAGCTCACAGCATGCATCAGCCTCTGCACCGAGACAAAACCTCCTGTGCTCTACCTACAAAGTATTACAAAGATTAGTACAAATATCTCTTTTTCCCCCCTGCCCTTTCCCTGGCCTCCCCTACCCCCCAGTGATTTGTGTCCATTGGTTATGCTTAAATGCATGCATAAAAGTCCTTCGGTTGATCTATTACCCCCCCAAGCCCTGCTATTATCATTTATGTCTGGACAATGGCATAGAAATCACCTGGAGATCTTGTGGAAATGCGGAGTCCAATTCAGTAGTCCTGGGGGAAGGCCGGAGAGGCTAATGAGCTCCCAGGAGATAGAAGTGCTACTGGTTTCTGGACCACACATGGAGAGTAAGGATGAGGACCAGCATTTTCTAATATGGGTTCCCTGACACTTCCTAATTAGAAACAGCAGCAGCAAACATAAACTGGAAAATTATTCCTAAGCCCTTCTTAAAACACACTGTTATAAATCTGAGGGAGTTTTATGTGTTTATCAGGAGTTATCTGTGAACACTACCCTTTCTGACTCCCTCATGATTCAAAGTTTCGAACTTCTTATGTAAGAGTATGCATCGAATCGCCGTCTTTTGTACTCTTTATACAATGTTGATTATTTATTTTCTGGTTTGGCCCGGATGTAGGCAGCCTCCTCCTGGAGTCCTTGCCATGGGAGGACACAAGTTTCCTCTTGTATCCTAACCGCCAAAGCGTTACAACAGCTGTGAACAATCCAAATCCTAAGACCCTACTCATTCATCCTGGGCCCTGTGAGAGACGCGTGGGGACTGTTTCTGCTCAGGCAGCTGCTTTAGAGGTAGAAGCCACAAGCCTAGGTGAAGAGATGTAAACCCCTCTGGGGAAGCTGGACTGCTTGCCAAGAAGCAGCAGCCACGGCCTCTGTTGCAGTTTCCTGGCAGTTGGGGACAGTAGACAAAGCTACTGGTAACCACAAGTGTATTTTTTCTGTCCCTGTGGATTTGCCTATTTTTAAAATGTAATGTTTATGAAATTTAGTCAATGGGATATGACTTGTGTGGCCTTTGTGTTTGGCTTCTTTCCCTTTAGTGAAAAGTTTTCAAGGTTGGACCATATTTCATCATATGACAAAAAGCAACAAAAGAAAAAAAATAAGAAATATTGAAGATGAGTTTCAATTAGAAAGCCCATAAAAGATGGTAGATTTAAAATTAGACATATAAGTTTTTACATTCTATGTAAAAGGATTTAATGTTTCAAGACAAACATTTTTAGATTGGATCAAAAAAGCTCAACTGTATACCATTTTTAAGAATCACATTAAACCTACAGACTTAATAAAGAAAAAGGCAACTTAAAAACATTAGGAGAGCCCTAACTGGTTTGGCTCAGTGGATAGAGCATCAGCCTGCAGACTCAGGGGTCCCAGGTTCGATTCTGGTCAAGGGCATGTACCTTGGTTGCAGGCACATCCTCAGTGGGAGGTGTGCAGGAGGCAGCTAATCGACGTATCTCTCTCATCGGTGTTTCCAACGCTCTATCCCTCTCCCTTCCTCTCTGTAAAAAAATCATATATTTTATTGATTTTTTAGGAGAGGTTTGTGCTATTTTTACTGGACCTTCTCCCTCCCCAGGTCAGAGATAGTCTTGAAGACAGCAGCCTGTGTCCCCAGGGTGGGACCTTGGTCCCTGGTTCTGAGGGAGCAGAGCAGGCCCTCCCTATTCAATAATTATTGTGGAGTTTTGTTCTAACCTTTCGCACTGAGGCAAGGACTGAGACAAGAAGTGTGTTTGTTTCACATCCTTGGGAACTTCCCCAGGCTAGAGAAACAGCAAGCACTGCTCATTAACATTGGATAGCAGGCAAACAATCTACATCTGCCTGGAACAAAAGATCATGGCTGAGATGTACAACAGAGCACTGAGGACCGGGCAGAAAAGTCAGAAGAGAATTTTTTAGGGAAATGAGGGCATTCCAAAGCAATCATATGTACTTAGGCATTTAGAAAGCCCACCATGCAGGCAAGCATGCTCAGAAAAGACCTGAAAAGACCTTAAGCTTTTGCATCAGGCTGATCCCTAAATTCAGCACAAGTCTAAGTGTTGAAGGCGTGCCCTAGCACAGAGCCCATCAGCAAAGTCTGGGGTGGTTTTTGTTGTTGTTTTAAGGAATCAAGGAATTCTCTATCTTGGTTGCAGGCTTCTCCCCAGCCTGGGCCCTGGTCAGGGCACATGCGGGACGCAACCAATCGATGTGTTTCTCTCACATAGATATATCTCTCTGTCTTTCCCTCTCTCTTCCACTCTCTCTAAAAATCAATGGAAAAATATCCTCAGGTGAGGAATAAAAAAAAAAAAGACATCCTTAAATACTTAAAAAAATCATTTTCAAATTGATTAAGGACAATACACACACACACACACACACACACAATCCCCTGGATTGCACACTTTGTCTTAAATTCTGGAATACAGTACCAGAGACTTAACATCAAGTAGAATATACAGGGTGTCCCCCCAAATGCATACTCACTTTAACAGCTGATAGCTCAGTTTTGAAAATGAAATGTATATTAATAAACACTGCCTTTACAATTATTCAAAGCGTGTGTATACATTTTGGGGGGACACTATATATATGCGTACACACACTGCTGGAAGCAAGGGTGGTTCTACATTTCCATCTGTCATGTTCATTTAACAGGAAAAATACAAAACTAGTAGCTTGAAAAATCTAAGTTCTGATCCTTCCTCCATCATTTCCTCATATCCGTCTAGTTCCAGGGATTATATTACTTAATATTAACTTTATATTTCTGGGCTTCTGATGATGGAACTCTTACAAAGATAACAGCACATAATCTTTCCGAAGGCAAGACACAGGATTATATGATATCCCGAGGTCCCATAAAAATATATGTATTTTATACATGTGTTATATATATGTATCAAATCATTTATGTTAGGCCATCTGGAAAATGCAAAAGACTGTAAAGAAATAAAAATAATTCAGATTCTTATAACTTAGAGATAGAGGTTCTTATATAATGTCCCTATCCCGCCCCTCCCGACACATACACACACACATAAAAATTCAAACAGCACTCACTTTGGCTTGGCATTGTGTTAGACATACAAAGTGTGTCTAATAAAATGCCCTATGTTGAATTTCTACTTAAAAGCAAATATTAAGACAAAGGATAACATTGTCTAGAAGAATTATGTAAGTAATGAAAGAAAAAAAAATACAACACATATTTATCCAGCAGAATGTCAAATGCACTTTTTGTAGAAATTGCACATTTGGCAGCCTGTGATTATTTTTCACAGTATACATGCCCTACCATGAAATACTACAAAGAATGCCTTGGGTCTTCCACCTATGAGCTGTCATATCTATGGAAACAGAAAACTGGAAAATACGGAATTGACTTGTTGATTTGCATTTGTGTTTAACACTAGAGGCCCAGTGCATGAATTCATGCACAGGTGGGGTCCTTTGGCCTGGCTGGTGATCAGGGCCATTGGGGCCATCTCGCCCAGTCCTGATCAGGGCCGATCTGGGCCAGCCAGCCAGGGAGGAGGAACCGTGAGAGGTTGGCGGGCCAGGGGGAGGGAATGAGGAGGTTGGCCGGCTGAGGGATGTTGGCTGTGGAAGTGCACTGACCACCAGGGGGAAGTCCTGCATTGAGCATCTGCCCCTTGGTGGTCAGTGCACATCATAGCTACCGGCTGGTTATCAGGTCATCTGGTCATAATGGTTGCGTAGGCTTTTATATATACAGATAATACTGGGCAAGGAGCAGTGCTCAATAAATACTTACTCGTATGGCCTTCTACTGCTGTAGCTAATTACATAGCAGCCTCTGTGAAAAACAGAAAGGAAAAGAATGAATCTTACACACACCAGAATGTTAACACACTAAAATGTTAACAAGAAAGCCACTGTATTAGGCAGCCAGTGTGAACAGGTGTATCAAGTTGCCCAGTCACAGTAACCGTCCCAATTAACCAACTTCCGCAGCTCAAGCCCCCAGGGTGAGCTTGCAGCCGAGAATGGCTGACCATTACAAACCCTCGGACCCTGGGAATGATCTGTGGAGTAACAGGCTGGGCAGTCAGCCTGGGTGAAGACGTGAGAAGAGGACAAGAAGACCACTAATAAAGATTTCCTGTAGGAGTTTTATGTAAGAAAGAATGGATAGTAGACCTAAGAAACGGCGGAATCCGTTTTGTTTTCCAAGGAATTCTACAAGTTCCTGGTGGTGGATTGCCAATCATACCACGTCTACCAATCCACCTTCCCGTGGGATTTCTGCCCAGCAAGAGACACGGTCACAACAAGCCCCGCTTTGGGGCACCTCACAAAGCTCCTTGGGCGTTTCTCAGAACTGTAACAAAGGTGGGGACCATGGAGCTTAGACATGAACCACTCCCCAGAACATGCTGGGGGCTAGCGAGGGTCTAAATGATTAGCTCAAAACCACACATTCAGCAGCAGAAAGAGCTGCTAGACCTTCCTTACCAGGAGTGCTCGGACACACTGCTTTATCCCCACAGTCTCTGAATTACAACGGCTCTGCTATGAAACCATGAGGGTCCTGAAGGCTATTCTGAAATCTATTTGTAACAGTTCACTGTTTATTCAAGAATGTTATACTCTCATCATCAAAACTCTATCTGGAAGAGCGATAGCCCTAAAGTATAAATGGCTTTGTGTAACAAGGTAAGTCTCAGAACCCAGGAAAGACTCAGGAAACAGGGCTGGCATTCTCAGTACTTGATACAACATTTATTTTCCTCAACAAAGCAAGAATACAACGTTCAATAGAAGTCGATACATTACTATGTAAACACTAATATGATAATGTAGCCTTAATCTTAGTGCTTTAAAGCTATTTTATATTTATGGATCCAAAAGTAGGTCATTTGAAGGTCTGCCACAAAAACTTCATGAAGTTGTCAAGTTTCTATTTCTCAGGAGAAAAGGTATCATTCAGGAAGAGCCCTGATGTTCTACTTTTGATGCCTGATTAAATGGAATGTTTCCTCAAAAATATTTTGTATCACATAAGCATTGAATTCATATTATCCAAACTCATTCATAAAACTCACTCTCCAAAATGCGGGAAAAGGCATTTTTTCCGGTGCCTTTCGTTTTCCTGAAAAGTAGTGATGATATGGAATGCCTACGCCATACACTGCAAGACTGCTACTTAAGAGAATCCTCTGTTTAATACACTGGAGAAGGTGCCCCTAAGAAAACCCTTAGTTTATATTTGTGTACATCCATATTATTGATATCAAATTTCCCTGACTCCTGAAGCTGAAGTAATCAAGGAATGGAAAACAGCTGTCTTCCAAGGCAGGGGCGACAGCTCAGTGGGCACAGATGTAACTTAAGTGGAACGTTAACAATATGCCTACAAAGGCGTGGGGGCACCTCTGTGTTTTGATCTTGCCTCTAGCGATGCAGGCACTATGACATGGTGCAGCAGGGCTCGGGGAGAGCTTCTTGAGCTGCAAGCTCTTTGCTCTCCTTCAGCAATGAATTCCTTCCAGAAAGAGAAAGATTCTCCTTTGGTTCGATCTCTTCACAGCTTGCTTTTCATCCTGTTACACTTCCTAAAATCTGTTTTAGAAAATAACTTTTTTTCCTCCGATACGATCAAGTTTCTGTACAACTCACTTTCATTCAGTCCCACAGTTCTCCCCCCAACCTCCCACGAGTCCAGAAATCTTTACAAAAATATCCTGTTTCCCTTTAAATAAATATCAAGACTAGGAGAATGACAGTGAAACTTGGTGACCCTAAATTTTATGCCACCAACAGGCATTAAACATGCATAAACTTTTAAAGAGGTGCTAAAATTCGCTAGCAAGGAGAAAAAAAATTCAATGAAGGTTTCTTTTTCTTGCTCATTTTATTTATTTATTTTCTTTAAAAAAATCGTTATTTTTGAAAGTATTACATAGGACTTCCTCCCCCCCATGAAGGTTTCTGAGTAGCTTTTTATTATTGTTTAAGAATAAGCAAATTTTAACGGTATTCACAACACAGCACTTATCTAATAAAAGAGTAATATGAAAATTAACCATCACTTCAAGACACCTAAGCCACACCCACCAGCCAAACCATGCCCACCAGCCAATCAGAATGGTTGTATGCAAATTAACCCAGCCAAGATGGAGGCCAGTAGCCACGGAGCTAGAGCAAACAGGAGGCTTCCGTTGCAACTGCCTGCCTTGGCTGGCTGGGCCTCTGCTCAAGGCAACAGTGCTTTAATTATAGAAGTCACGGAGCTGAAGCAAACAGGAGGCTTCGTTGTCTGCCTAGGCCTTTGCTCAAGGCAACAAAGTTTCAATTATAGAAGATAAATAAACCCCAGAAACCTGATTCCAGCCAGCCTCCCTGAGATGTTGGGTCAATGGGAGCTGTGGGCAGCCTGAAAACGACCCTCAGCCCCTCACCCAGGCTGGCCACACCCCCATGGGGTGAGGGTGCACACTGGGGGGCTTGGCCAGCCTGTAAACAGCCATCAGCCCCTCACCCAGGCTGGCCAGGCACGCCAGCAGGTGGACATCCCCTGAGGGGTCCCAAACTGCGAGAGGGCACAGGCAGGGCCGAGGGACCCCCTGAGTGCACAAATTTTTGTGCACTGGGCCCCTAGTATACTATAAGAGAAGAGTTCTTTGTTGTTTCAGAAATTACTCATACAAGTTTACACTCCTTTATCTGAACTTTTGGCCTGATACAGTTCAGAATTCAGAACTTTTACTAGAAAGGCCTGTCTGCCACATATTATGCACCCCTTCCAACAAGGGCTGGAACTGCACTGCCGTCTGCAGGAAACTTGCGCTATTCACACCAGGTGAATATGTATTTATACACAGCCTCAGTTCCCTCCAGGTCAGGTTTCACCAAGGGAAGTTAGGAAAGATAAAGGATGGGCACCTTGGATCTGACGTGGTAATTTGAAATCTAGTTCTTTCTATTTTGATATCTAGTTTAGAGCCACTGTACATTACTGTTGTTTTCTTTCACACACAAAAAACCCCACACACAACAAAGCAAAAAGCACAAGTGTATTTAAAATGAAACAGTCCAGCCCTAGCTGGTTTGGCTCACTGGATAGAGCGTGGAGTGTCGGCCTGTGGACTCAAGGGTCCCGGGTTCGATTCCGGTCAAGGGCATGTACCTTGGTTGCGGGCACATCCCCAGTAGGGGCCGTGCAGGAGGCAGCTGATCGATGTTTCTCTCTCATCGATGTTTCTAACTCTCTATCCCTCTCCCTTCCTCTCTGTAAAAAACCAATAAAATACATTTAAAAAAAGAATAAAATGAAACAGACCATTTTATTTCAGGAAGTAAATGTGAACTAGGTCAACCTGTAAAACTAAGTTAACTGCATGATGCTGCTCCTCTAGAACTTGCCTAGCTCCGCTCTGGTTAGAAAAACTGTTTTTTTGGCGCGATCGCCCATGACTTCCAGCTCGCAGGGCGAGCATCCCTGGGGCCCCGGGACCGTAGGCGCCTGAGACCCGTGGGCGGGGCGGGGAGGGGCAGGATGGGCTGCAGCGGGTCCAGCCCGGCGCACTCCCGCCTCCGCGGGCCAAGGGGAGACTCGAGGCCAGCAGGGCGCGTGGTGGCTCGGCACGGGGTCAACCATGAGATTCCTTTGGAGGCGTCGGGTAACTCCTTGCTTTCGGGGCTGCGGGAAAAGTCGCTCCGGGAGCGGGAGGAGCGGCTGGTAGACCCGCCCTGTGGCTGCAAGAGCGAGGGGCACGGGGCTCCGAGTCTGAACAAGTTGGGAAATAACGGTCCGAGCCGTCGCGTCCCGCAGGGCTGCGTGTCTGCGTGGGGGCCGGGTCGGACGGGCCGTGGGCATCCTCCGGCCGTTCCCAGGCCTCGCCACAGGCGCCCGCGGGAGGCGGGGCCCGTCCGGCAGAGCGCAGGCCCCAGGCCGGCCCCGCCTTCGAGTAGGGGCGGGACCTTTTGGGCTGCCATCCAATCCCCACTCCCCGGCGGCCGAGGGGGCGGGCCCTCGCAGCCTTCCACCCAATCCCCGCTCCCCGGCGGCCTGAAGGGAGAGGGCTGGTGCGGGTGTCGGCGGCGGCGGAATGGGGCGAAGGGCGCGGGGTGAGTGAGGCCCCCGAGACCGCGCTCCCCCTTCCCCGACGCGGCCCGGGGCGGGGGGCGGTTAAAGGTGCAGAACCGAGTCGCAGGGTGTAGGACGGCGCAGAGGCCAGGGCCCGGCCTGGTGGGGTCCACAGGCATCTTGCCTGCGGGGCCGGGGAGACACCTGGTGTGGGGCCGCCGCGGGTCCGTCGCGGGGCTGGGTTAGCGTCCCTGCCTCGGGGCCTCCCCCCGAGGCTGCGGAGCTGACCTTGGTGGGTGGGCGGAGTCTCCGCCTCGGGTCGCTCTGCGCCTCCGTCTCCGGAGCCCAGCCTTAAACTCTGTCGCCTTGAACCCTGTGGACCTAATGGAAGGCTGTGCGGTTGTTTGCGAACTAGTGAGCCGTGCAGTCGTTTTTACCCGATTCTCTAGCAGGTGGACTTTTTGAGTATGTTTGCTGAGCTTTTCCCAAAAGTTTGAGTGTTGGGGCCTCCCAACCTCTAGATTGTCTGTCCTCCACCTCCTTTCACCAGTTTTTGCTAATACCCCCTCCCCCTCCCTCCCCCACGCCCCATCCGCAATCATTAACTTGTTTCTTTCCTCCCACAGTCACCAGCCTAGTGCAGCCCCTGTGATCTGAAAACAATTGTTGCAACAGGCCCCCGGGACTCCTGAACGAACCCCTCTTTGGAGTTCTGGTATGTGGCAATCAGGTTATTGCTGTTATTATTTGTACTTCTTGTTCCTGGTTCTCTTTTCCACTTTGATTTGACATCTTTTGGCTCCCAGGAAGCCCACGATAATTAAATCCAGTGTCATCGTTTTCTTATTGCACATAGAGGTCCTTTTGGAATTACGTTGTTTAATTTAATCTTGATGGTTAAGAATTAAAAAAATAATCCTTCATGGAAGAATCTGGTAATTCTTATTTTAACGTGTATACCTCTTGGTTGGTTAAGACTAGAGTGGGTGTGGGTCTCAGTTTCCTGGAGTCTGAGGAATACAGAGAATATCTTTTCTGTACATGTGAACTAGGTTCCCATTGCTGCCAGAACAATTTATCACAAAGTTGATTTAAAAACACGAATTTGTTATCTCACAGCTTCTGTAGATGAGAAGCCCAGGTGGGTACTCGGCCTAGGATCTCACAGAGCTGAAGTGAAGGTTGCTTTAGGTCTGGGTTCTTGCCTGGGGGCTCTGGGAGAGAACCCACCTCCAGGAGGCTCATGGAGGTTGTTGGCAGAATTCATCTCCCTGCAGTAGTTGTAGGACAAAAGGTCCCCATCTGTCCTTCCTGGCTGTCAGCTGGGGCCTCTCTTCCTTCCATAGGACCACCTGCCAGACAACACCTTTCGTGGTTTTAATCTCTCCTGAGTCTTCTGTCACCAGCTGGAGAAATCGTTCTGCCTCTAAAGCAGTGGTTCTCAACCTGTGGGTTGCGACCCCTTTGGCAGTGTTTGAATGACCCTTTCACAGAGGTCACCTAAATACATCCTGCATATCAGATATTTACATTACGATTCATAACAGTAGCACAATTACAGTTATGAAGTAGCAACAAAAATAATTTTACGGTTGGGGGTCACCCCAACATGAGGAACTGTATTAAAGGGTCACGGCATTAGGAAGGTTGAGAATCACCAAAAGGCTCAAGGGATTAGATGAGACTCACATGGATAATCTCCCTATTTTAAGGTTAATTGTACTATATAAAATAACAAAGTCACAAAGTCACAAGCATGGAAGTGAAAATCTCATATTCACAGGTTCTGTGAATTGGGATGTGAGGGTGGGTATCAGGGGGTCATTCATAGAAATTCTGCCTAGCTAGCATGATATGGTCATCTTAACCAGATTGTTTTTATTTTTATTTTGTGCAGCATTAAAAAAACAAAACCTCACAACAGCTTTGTTTGATTACATGATTACTAGAGGCCAGATGCACCATATTCATGCATGGGGCGGAGGGGGGGTGTCCTTCAGCCCGGCCTGCACCCTCTTACAATCCAGGGCCCCTAGAGTAGGGTCCCTAGGCCTGGCTGGCAATAGGGACTTTCCTTCTCACCACTACCGCCCCCTCCCCCCCCTGAGGTGCAGTTGCTTGGCTTGCCTGGGCCTCCTTAGGCCTCCTTCTGAGGGGCGATCGTGGGGCCCCCCAGACCAATTGCATCGCACCTGCCTTGGCTTGCCTGGCACCAGTGCGTGTCATAGTGCGGTCATCCAGAAGGTTGTTCTGCTGTTCGGTCCATCGGTTGATTTGCATATTGGGCTTTTATTATTATAGATGCTCTCTACAGTTCAGGAGATAGAGTTAAAGTTAGTTGCCCATGGGCACGTGTCTAGAAAGTAGCAGAAATGGTATTTGAACCCAGATCTACATTTCCATTAGGTCTAAAAGCCATGTTTATGGGTCATCAAAATGAAGTACAGCAAAAGTCATTAGACAGGAAGAGGCTAAGGAACTATGAGAGCTCTATTATATCACATTTTTGGATTATATCTTTATATTAGTGGTATAGGCTAAGCTCTTCAACCCTAACAAAAGAAACCCAAAGGTTTTCTTTTCATAAACCTGGAGGGAAGACTACAGGGCTGGTAGGAAGATTCTGACAACCTCATTACAGGCATCCCTCATTTTATTTCGCATCACAGATTTTTTACAAATTGAAGGCAAGACCCTCTACCAGCAAAAAGATTACAACTCACTTGGTTGCAGTGGTCTGGAACGGAACCCACAATATCTCTGAGGTATGCCTGTACATTATGTCTGTACATGGCTTCCATAAATGGGCCCAGGGTGCTCTTCCAGTTGGGACTACCTGCCAGGCAGTGAGGAGAGAAAGCACGTGTAGCCCTTTATAGGGGCATGACCTAGAGGTGATGCACACATCACAAAGCCATGCTGACCTCCATGGGAGGGTGGGAGAGCTATAGCTATGTTAGCTTTGTATCCAGCAAAAACTAGAGATTTTTTTAAGAAAGAAGGGGAAATTATATTGACTGAAAAGAATCTCTACCATACCCTTGTTTTTGATGTTTTTAGTATATGTGCTGCCGAAGTGAGCACTGTTTTTGATGTTTTTATTCTGTAACCTATGAGTGGAATATTTTGTTTGTCTTTGATAATAGTTTTAAAAGGTAGTATTTGAAAAGAGAGGGAATTCTTATTCAATATTAGGGTTCCTTGATTTCTCAATTGCTCTTTTAATATATAATTACTTTATAAAGCCTTTTTGGAGAAATCTCATTTTTCATTTAGCATTTGTATGTCTCATTCTCACTTTGGGTTAGTTTGAATTTTCTGATGAAAATTAGTACATTTATGGAAAGTTTTGCAAGATTGCTTTGGGAAACTTGATACCATTCTTTGTAGGTCTCACTATCTGCACAAGTAGATTACAGAAGTTTGTCATGTGATTTTATGTATTCTGTACTATTCTTATATATTTGCCCTCCCAAGTTCTCTCAACCCATTATCCTCTTCTATACATCTGAATTCTACCTACTCATTTAGATCTACTGCAGGTCCCCTCCCCCACTATTATGTAGCATTGTATAGGGGGAGGACTGTAGTCACAGATCTGGATTTGAATTGTTGGTTTGATCTGAGGCAAGTTACCAAATCTGTCTGAGTTTTGGTTTCTTCATTTGTAAAATAGCAGTGAATGCCACCTTTCAGAAGTAATATGAAGATTAGGGAGATAACACATTTTCTGTGACACCTACTGCAACGTTGGGCAAATAGAAAGTGCTCACTCAGCGGTAATTTTCCAGGTCCCACTGCTTCCTCCTTGACTTCTAGCACTTTGAGTTGTGGGAAGGAAAAATGCTTTTCCTTCTACCATTCTAAATTCTTCCATTTGGTCCAGTAATCAAATTGACATGAAACAGAGTAACAGGAGAAAGTAATCAAATTTATTATGTACATATTGAGGTTCTGTAAGAATGTGGGCTCCTGAGGACATATCTGGCAGTTAAGGCTTATCTGCCATCTTGAGCTAAAAAGAAGTGGGAGGTTGTGGTGTGGGGCTTCCAGGGAAGGGAGGCAATTGACATGGAGATAGGAAAGTCAGTGTTTGGTAAATGGAAGTTTGCCGGGCTATCTTTAGCAATGATCATATGCCTTGCTAGGTTCCTCCCTGTATATCACACTTAATTTATATTCTACATATATAAAAGGCTGAGTGACCGACAGTCCTTCCGTCCGACCAACTGGCTGGTACATATGACACGCACTGGCGATTTAAAAATAGACTTGACTTGCGCATGCACAGTACATATAAAGCTCTTGCTGGTGTCAATCACATGCATGTGTTTCAATCTGTCGTCAATCGTGAATATGGTTGACACATCTATTATAGAGAAAGGGTGAATAGCAGTATTAAAATATTTCTTCTAATTTCCTTTCAATGTGCATGAATCCGTGCATTAGTTTAATTATAGTTATCTATTGCTTTCCTCCCCAAAGCAGGTCCTCTACCAAATTCTTTTAGGTTATTTGAAGGAATGTCAAAGTTTTCCTTAAAAATAATGAGCTTAAAATAATCAATATCCCAAAAAAGGCATATTTTGGGGTGGCAGACTTCGCTTTTCTTCAGAGTCTATACTTTTTGAAAATGGGTCTCTCAGTGACAAGTTTATGAAGTTATTAAGTACAAGGACCAAGCCCTGGATATACTGTGGTACAAATACTGATTTAGTGAATTGGAACTACCGTATGTAAGAATATTTATGAAGTTAAAGTTGTGCTATCTTTTTTCTTTAGTTTTCCTACTGTGATTGCATCATGGAAAATCAGTTGGTTAAGTCAACTGAGGAACGAACATTTCAGTACCAGGATTCTCTTCCATCACTGCCTGTTCCTCCACTTGAAGAATCATTAAAAAAATACCTTGAATCAGGTATGTTTGTAGTCTTTTAGTATAACTATTGTTAGCAACTTAAAAAACTATGAAATTCTTTGAAACCGATGAAGATACAATTGCTTTTTCTTTTAGACTCATGATAATTAAATATCCTTAAAATGTCCAAATTTTTCTCTTATGTTAATTTTTCCATAGTTTAAAAAGTCAGTGCCATTAGGCTTACAATAAAAAGTAGTGGTTCTCTGCCTCATCCCCCTAACCTCTGCAAATCCCACTCTCTCAAACTAGCATTTTCAAATAAATTTTATCTGTTTCTTGTGTTATCTCCATGCTTAAACTATTTAAACTTCTTATGCTGCTATTTCATGGATTTTGTTGTTGTTGATATTATGAATTAGTTCTTAAAAATATGTGGATTTAGCTATCTTACATCCTCTAACCTCTTCCCCTCCCCAACATATATGCAGTCCAACATATCCACATTTTCCCTCTCATTTTCTCAATATAGTTGTACAAATCACCAGTTGGGATTAAATTAGTATTCGCCTGATTTAACTTAGGGTTTCACCTGATGCGAATCAGTATTTACTGGAATTGATTTAGCTGACCATTAGGGGTTTATGGGTTTGCAGCTATGCACATGGGAACCATTTGGTGAACTTTGATAACCTTTTTGCTTCATCCTGCCCCCCCCCCCCCATTTTTCATTTGCTTAGTTTGCTTTGTATTCACAACTAACTCCCAAACACTTCAATACACTGAGAATCTCTGAATATATTTAAATACATAAGATACTCTTTCAGTTTCATTTTTTTCTTGAAGGCAACCCTGCCGACACCTCTGCCCACTTGCTCCAATCAGCATTTCTAGAGCTGGTGGGGCAGCTTGTTGTCCTAGGGCTTTCCTTTGCTCAACCCCCACCCCCCACCCCCGTTGGATTCCCTGGCTCTTGGATTCTGTCTTCCTCTTTTTTCCTCTTTCTCTTCTCATATTGTAGTGCAGTACATCTTTAGTAGCCACTTGAAAAAGGGTATCTGGGAGGAAAATGATGTAGGACCTAAAAAACATTTCTTCTACCTTCATGCTTGATTGTTTGGCTGACTGTAGAATCCTTGGTTGGAAATGATACGTTTAAAGCATTTTGAAGGCACTGTCTGTTCTCCGGGAGAAATCTAATGATGTTCTGACGTTCAGTCCCATATATGTGACCTATTGTTTTTACTGTCTGGCAACCTCTTTTTTTATCCCTACCGTTCTGAATTTCCCAATGATGTCGCTTAGTGTGTAGGTTTCTTTCATTTATTTCTCTGAATACCCAGTGGGTTCTTTTAGTTTAAAAAGTTAATATTCTTTAGTTGTAGGAAATTTTTGAAATATTTCTTTGGTAGTTTTTCCCCCTCACTTCTTTGCTTTCTATTTCTGGAACTATTGTTGCTTGGATCTGGGTCTTCTAGGCTAAGCTTTGAATTTCAAAATGTTTCCCTTTCATTATTAGTGTGTTAATTGCTGTTGAGTCAGCTTTGACTCCCGGGCGACTGAATGAGTGCTGTGCGCAATGGCTCAGCTCCTGTAGACTCATGCCTAAGGCTTCTTTTACGCAGTCAGCCCCCTGGTCTTTCTCTTTTCCTGTTGTCGCCTATTCTCCCAGAGAACCCTGCCTTCTCATGATGTGCCCAAAGTAGGGCAGCTGCAGTTTTGTCATTTATTCCTCCAGTGATATTTGGGCAAACTACTGGATCCACTTGTTCTCCCTTTCTGGTGGCCCAGAGTATCCATGGATCTCTCCTCCAACACCATGTTTCAGATGAATCATTGTTTTTTCCTATCAGCTTTTTTCACTGTCCAACTTTTGCACCCATATATACGATAGTTATTAGAAATACAACGGTGCGGATGATCTAAGCATTGGTCTCTAATGACACATCTTTACTTCTGGTGATCTTTCCTAATTCTCCATTGCTGCCCTTCCGAGTATCCACATTCTCTTGATTTCTTGGCTGCAGTCTGTGTTTGAATTGGTGGCTGAGCCAAGGTGAGCAGAACCTTGGCAATGTCGATATCTCCCTTGTCTTTGTTAGAGCTGTGTATTTCTTCTGTAGTTAGGGTTTTTGCTTTGCTGGTCAAATATAGACCAGCATTTTCTTCTTTCACTTTCATCAGAAGTCCTTTTAAATCATTGCACCTTTCTGCCAGTAAGATGGTGTCATCTGCATATCTTAACTTATTGATAGTTCTTCCACCAATTTCCAATCCTCCTTCCTTTGAGTCTTGTCCAGTCTTTTGTATGATATGTTCTGTGTATAGATTAAAGAATAGGGAGATAAAGTGCACCCTTGTCTGATACCTTTGCCTGTAGGAAACTCTTCTGTCTCTCCCAATTCTCTGCCCTGACAGAGGCTTCCTGTCCACTCTACAAGTTACGTGTCAGAATGATCAAATGTTGAGGCGTGCCATTTATTTTTAGAGCAACTAATAGCTTGTTATGATTGATGTAGTCAAAGGCTCTATTGAAGCCTATAACACAGACTAACCTTTTGAAGTTCTTTGGAGCACTCCAGTATCCAGCAAATGCCAAATGCTTGCAATTAAAGTGCCTCTTCCTTTTCTGAATCCAGCTTGAGCATCCAGCGTTTGCTAAAATCTAAAAGCCTTTGCTGCATCACCTTGAGCATCACTTTATTTGTGTTACTGCACACCTTGGCATCTCCTTTCTTGAAAATTGGAATGTATATTCATTATTAATGCTGTCACCTTTTTGGTTTGTTTACTCTTTGATATTACCAATCCTTTGTTAGTTCTCTCTGACTCATGTGACTTTCCTCAAATATCTGGCAATCCTTAGACACTCATATTTGAGTCAGACCCTAAAAAACTAGGGAGCTCTGTGTGCATGGGTCTAAGGGCTTGGTGACTAGTGAGCCTTCTGGGGTAATAGTGCAGAGAACTAGCAGTTCTCCTAAGTCACACCCAAATACCAGTACTCCTTTCTCTTACACTGATCAGTTTCACCAAAGGAGGATCCTGTTACCATTTGTTTAGAAGCCCTAAGCCAGGCTGCTGGTGTTTGGGGAGCTTAGAAGAGGGAGGGGGTTGGAGGACTCATTGTTCCGGGTGTGCACTTTCACCATAATCCATCCCTCTTTTTTCAGTTTGAGCTAGAACCTAGATATTCTGTGTGTCTGGTTTAACTTCTCCTGAGAGTAAACTGGCAATCGAGGAAGTTTCTTGGCTTTTTATACAGATACTAGTGTGGATAGGGCAATTGTGAGCTGCTTCTAAAGACTGTTTTCAGCCTCAGTTTGCCCCCTGCCATTTGGAATTACATGTGTCTTGAATTCTTGAGCCTTTCTAGGATTATATTGCAAGAATTGGCTTGCTTCTTGGTTTGTACCTAACTTGACCCTACCTCCCGTTTTAGGTACTTCTACAAAGTCAATTGCCATTTTCCTACGTATTTTGTAATTTGTAAAATGTTAGCTTGATGTATCTACTGTCCTTTTTTTGTCCTGACAGATTACCTAGTATACCTTTTTAATCACTGTCATTTTAGTGAGTTTCTAGACGTAGTGGAGGTAAATCTATGTATTTAGCTCACTTTAACTGGAAGCCATCTGGTTTTTATATGCTTTTTAAATTCTTTTTCTCTCTTCTTTTTTCTCATCTACTTTCATCTGGAAATTGTAGTATTTTTTTAAAATTCACTGATTAATCACTGTTTTTGATTATTCACTTGTATTCTATGAATATTGATATTTAAATTGATTTTTAAGATAAGATTTTGAAAAGGCAAAATAGGACAAAAGATAAATATTAATGTCCCAAGATTTCTAAAATTTATAAAATACTTGTAGATATAGTTTAATTTTCAGAGCACTAGGTTTTGATGGATTAAGAACCCTGTATCTTTCTTTTTTCTTTTTCTTTTCTCTCTCTTTTTTTCTTTTCTTTTCTTTTCTTTTTTTTCTTTTTTTAGTAAAGGAAACCATTGTTGGCCACAGGGCCCCAAGCACTATGCTTGGGCAGGCATTATACTTGCGTATTGCATTTACAAGGCTCTGCTTGAACATTAGTGGAAAGATGCTTTTGTTTCTCTTATTTGTGGCTCAACAGGATTTACTTTTCTATTGGACTGATAGCTACATAATAGTCCCGCCTTTGTCATTTTAACTATCATCATCCATAATGATTTTAAAATAATTTTTCAGAAAATGGTTATTAGATTACATAATTTCCACTGTTTTATTTTTTTACAGTATTTTTATCATTGCTCTTAGGCTATTTTCATGTTGTAAACTCTAGTTTATTGGACTTCTGTGCTAGTTAATATTCTATAATTGTTTTACATAACTGAATCTCAATATTTGTATAAGTAATAATGAGGTGCGTTTGTGGTACCTGGTGTCTAACTACTTTAGTGCATATTTTTTCTTTATAGTAAAGCCATTTGCAAATGAAGAAGAATATAAGAAAACTGAAGAAATTGTCAAAACATTTCAAAATGGTATTGGAGAAAAATTGCACCAGAAATTACTTGAAAGGGCAAAAGAAAAGAGAAATTGGGTATGTATGTTATTATACTTAAGATTAGAAAATTGATGATGCTTAAAAAATGAAAAATAAAAATGTACATAGCTTTCGTTTTAAAATTATTGCCATAAAAATTCTTGCAGTCCCTATTGTCATGATCATCATTCAAAAGAATTAGTGAACTGCTTAACTCTGAAGTTTTGAGTGTGGTGAGTGGGCTACTCTCTTATTATATGGAAAACATGTTAAAATGCAGATTTCCTGAAACCAGTCATTCTGATGCAGTATCTCTGGAATGAAATCCAGAAATCCTTATTTTAATAACTACTCCATGTAGTTTGTGGACCAGGCTTGAGAGAAACATGTTATCCAAGTCGTTGTTGCCTAAAAACATCAAAACTACTAAAATTGACATGTCATATCAGTGGTGTACGAGTACTGAACCAATGCACGTGAGAGAAAGGGCCATTACATAACTGGAGTGGGAAATGGTTATGAGTATTCTGTGTGTCAGTTACATTAATGACACTTTGGTATAAAAATCATTAAGGATATCCACTTTCTACAAGGAATCTTCTTTGACTTCTTCAGCTTAACTACTTATGTAGCGTAAACCAAAGGATTGAATTAAAAATTACTTTAATCTAGAAATAATGATTACAGGTATTTTAGTTTTAGAAATGAAAAAGCAAGCTTATCTTTTCATCAGCCATTGATACTTATAATGGAATAATAAAATTTTATACTTCCAGATTGTTTTATTCTCAGTCTTGAGCCTTGAATGATTAAAAAAAAAATTAATGTCAGAGAGAGGAAGAGAGAGAGAGAAAAAGAGAAGCATCGATAGATGGCCTCCTGCACATGCACCGAGGGGATCGAACCTACAACCCGGGTGTGTGCCCTGACCGGAAATCAGACTGCCACCTTCTGGCATATGGGGCGATGCTCCAACCATGAGCCACGCTGGCTGGGGCGAGTCTTGAATGATTTTAATTAAATTAGGGTAAAGGTAACAAGTCATTTTGCCTGTATCCTTTTTATTTATATCTTTTTTTGAATGACTCATTATAACTGAGAATATCAGTTTCTTCAAAAATAACTCTAGGTAACTTGGTAAGATCTGCTTACTGATACATGAAATTAAAGTGCATATAGTGAAAGAGGGATTCAGAACACTGTCTATGAAAAACCTAAATTAGTTTTTTTAAGCCTACTCAAAAAGTTTTATATTTCTGATTTAGTATTTCAGTTTTTGCCTGGAAAAGGAAATTTGTAAATTCCTTAATTGTGGATTTATTGAGTACCTGTTGTACCCCAGGTACTCTGAGAAAACACACCTACTAGTAAATACATTGTCAGGCATCTGTGACTTCACCTTGATCTGCCTGAAATGCTTTTTGTTTCATGTTATTGACAACGTCGTTAAACTCAATGGTATTTAAGACCCTCTAGTTCCAAAGGAAAGAAGAGAGGAAAAATATAAAACACCAAGTAGACAGTAACTTACTTTTTATACATTCATGTATTAGCAGTACCATCGGGCTGATGTTCTTTATTTCAGCTGGAAGAGTGGTGGCTGAATGTTGCCTACCTGGACGTCCGTATACCATCACAACTGAATGTCAACTTTGGGGGTCCGGCATCCCATATGGAGCACTACTGGCCTCCAAAGGAAGGCACACAGTTGGAAAGAGGAAGCATAAGTCTTTGGCATAACTTGAACTACTGGCAGCTCTTAAGAAAGTAAGGATACTTATGTGAATTTAGTATGAAATTTACCCAAAGTGCCAGGTAAAGTTGAGAAGCTTCATTTACTTAGTTGGGGATGACTATTACAGTTGTGACTGTTTGGTGTATAAGTTTCATAATTACTTCTTAAAGTACTTACTTTTTGTTTTAATAGAGAAAAATTGCCTGTTGATAAAGTTGGAAATACCCCTCTAGATATGAATCAATTCCGAATGCTATTTTCTACCTGTAAGATTCCAGGAATTTCTAGAGATTCGATTAGGAATTATTTTAGGACTGGTAAGTAGGCAATGCGGGTATTTTCTTTGGTAAAGGCGTTGGGATTTGGGTAGTTTTGCTGTAGTTTCTAGGACACTGTGAAACATTTTGGAGAATGTTTCTGATGGGATTTTGACTAATCAAAGGCTTTCCATGAACCTTATCTTTCAGTCATTCAGATTAGTTGAAAGCGACTTACGGGAATGGATTTCCTAAACCGTGCCTTACATGGTTTTATATAAACTTGATGCTTACGTTACAGCATTTAAATTTTAGTGAAAAGAGTAGAATTGCAAATCAGAGTACTAGGAAACCTGGAGAATATAATTTGGGTCCTGTTTCTACCCTCATTACTTCTTATCTGAAGGCTCTTTTTGGATGTTTGCTTGTATGTGCTCATCATGCCGCTCTTCATCGCTCTTCATGGCGAATTTTCTCCGTCATCTATGAGGTGAGAGCCTGGTATCAGTCTTCTTAAAGTCACGTGATTTCAGATTGACTCATCAAAGTCGTGGTGTTTTTTTTTAAATGTATGTTTTTATTGATTTCAGAGAGGAAAGGAGAGGGAGGAAGATAGAAACATCAATGATGAGAGGGAATCATTGATTGGCTGCCTCCTGCACAGCCCTTATTGGTGATCGAGCCCGCAACCTGGGCATGTGCCCTGGACTGGAATCGAACCCTGGAAGCTTCAGTCTGCAGGCAGCCGCTCTATCCACTGAGCCAAACCCACCCGGGCTCAAAGTTGTTGTTTTTATTGTCAGTTTAATGGCAGTGTCTGCTTGGTGTCCTGGCATATCTTGCAATGGAAAATTCTGTTGTAGCAACTGCTAGTTTTGTTACTTCAGGAATTTTTATTTATTTATTTATTTTTTTGTATCACACAGGTGAGAATTTATTGAAGAACAAGTACAGACTCACATGTGGGGAGGGAGAAAGAATATCACAGTCTCCCACGTGTGGAGGGGGAAAGAGTCCCAGGAATTTTTATTTTTTATAAATATAATGACCGTTTATAATTACGGCAGAATTTAATTATAAATGGATATTTTTCGTACATCTAGTTTTATTTCAAAGTAAAATTTTCTGTAGCCAACTTTGCTTGTAATGTGAGAGGCCTGAGTGTATTTTCATGTAGAACTCAACTTTTTTTTGTAAACCTCTTTAGATGCTTGAGCTAATCAAGCCTGCACATGTTTACCTTGAGGTTGCAAGTGAAAGATTTAAAAGAAAGGATTAAGGCACCTGGTTATTTATGACATGAAGTTCAATGCCTAAATATGAGTGGAAAATATGAACATAAGACTAGCAGTAGCAAAGAGAGATAATATATACATTAGGTAAGAACTAATATCAGTAGACCTGATTTTGAATTAAATCTTTCTCACCAAGTAGTTATATCTTTCAATAAGGTAACGTCTTTACATTACAGTATGTAAAATAGAGATTCATTAATTTAATGATGTGCCTCCTGATACAGTGGCTAAAGCTGTTATGGTTAGTATATTCTTGAACTTATGGCTGTGTGAAGAGGTATAGATAGAGATAAATCTGAGGTAATAAGGAAATACGAACAGTATCAGGGTTGGTGACAAATACAATATAGAAAATTTAAATAACGTGAGAGTAATTGGTGGCTGTTTTAGACCAGGTAGTTAGGGGAGACCTCTCTGAGGATCTGAATGATAAGATAATCCAGCACAGTTTTCTGACATTTTTTGTTTGTTTAGTTCATCTGTTGTTGTTTTTAATTGTTTTGTTTGTGTTGCGGAGGAATCCCCTGGGCATATTAAACTTGGTTTGTGTGAAGGGCATTGTGGATGGAGCAGAAGAGGCAGGAAGGAGGAGCAGATGGGGAAGGTGACTAGAAACGAGGTCACGTGCTACTTTGTAAGCCAACTAAGGATTGTGGCTTTTATTTTAAATGTGAATGGATACTATTAGTGAGTTTTGAGAAAGCGTGATGTGGTCAGGTTAATATTTTAAAGATAATCCTACCTGCTGTGTGAAGAAAATATTTTTCAGAAGACAGACAAGTGTAGAAGCAGGGTCAGTTAGAAAGTTGATAGTCCACGTGGGCCATTATGATGATTTGTACTAGGGTGGTCGCATAGAGTGGTGAAAAGTTACTCAATTCTGGATATATTTTGAATTTGGGCTTAGCAGAATTGTTCGTAGATTGGTTATAAGATATGAGAAAAAACAGGAATTAGAGACGACTCCAAGATACTTGGCTTGCATAACTAATGGGGTAGATAGATGTGTTGGTTCATGAGGTGGGAAAAATGGAGAAGAGATACTTGGGGGGAGGAATATCAAAAGTCCTGTTAAGTTTAAGATGCCTTTTAGATTTCTAAGTGGAAATGTTAAGTAGGCAGTTAGATGCAATGTTTGGAGTTGTGGGGGAGAATTCAGGACTACAGATAAATATTTAGGGGTCATTACTAGCAAGTATAGAAATCATTTTTAAAGCCACAAGAGTAGCTGAGATTACTTTTGGAATACATAGATGAAGATGACTGATTCTTATCACAATCAGATACAATATTTGGTGCTCAGAGGAGGCGGCGGCAGCAAAAAAGACCAAGGTAGGAAGAAAACAAGGACAGTGGTCTCCCAGAAGCCAAGACAATGAAGTATTTTATATAACACTTTTGAGAGGTCAAATAAGTTATAAAAATTAACAGTGACCATTGGATCTGTCAACATGATGAGGGCAGAGTCTGCCTTGACAAGAGCAGCATTGGTGGAAGTGGGAGAAGGGAGCTCAGGTGGGGGAAACGAAAGCAAACAAGTATTGACAACATCTGGAAATAATGCTTGTGAAAAAAGTGTTGTTTTTTTCCCCACCAAGGTGAAAAAAGTTTTGATGTGCAGTAGAATTTTTTGTTTGTTCATTTTAAAAGATGAGTAATACTATGTCATAACAATGACAAAGAAAAGGAAGAATAATTTTGCAGGGGAAGGAATAAGGTGCCAGCATCACAGAAGATAAGAGCTGAAACGATCAAGTACAGAAATGGTGGAGGGCTTGGTCTCTGGTCCTCAAGAGCAAGGATGAGAGGGGATGTGGGAAGTATGCATCTGGATGCAGACAGATGAGCCAGTTTTGTTGTAGGAAAAGGAGGTCCTCTGTATTCTTTGTTTTTCCCCTGATGAAATAAGAACTGACATGGAAGATTTAAGGAGGAAGGAGAAGGTTTAAAATAGCTGCTTTGGAAGGTGGGGAAGCGCACATACTGTACACATTTATGTAGCTCAGCAGGGTGAAGTGCCCATTTGAAATGTGTGTTTATGAATTTAAACTTAGACTAGATGGTGTGTTGTGTTTTTTTCTTCAACAATTAGAGGCAGGTGCAGAGGAGAGGGTGTGAAGGATTTAAGGTTTTTTTGCAAGGGGGAAATTATAATGCTGGATGCTAGAATCTTTTCTGGAAGAGGTAAAGGTTGAAGAAATTGTGTGTGTGTGTGTGTGAGTGTGTGTGTAAGTAGGGGGCAGCATGCAAGTTGCTGTGGCTATAAAGCTAGTCTCAATAAGGAGGCAATAGTTAGAAGTAGTTTTTTTGTTTGTTTTGTTTTTGCTTATCACCTAAGAGACCATTAAGACTAATGCAGTCTTACCTTTCATCCTGTTCACCTTATTTTGCCCAAGAAGTTCAGACTTCCTATGTCATGTCTTGTCATTGGGATTCATGCACTGTGCATAGCCTAATTTGATCCAAGTTTCCCACTACTAATTTGACCCACCCCCAAACCCTTCCCCAAACCCTTTGTTGTACTTCATGGAGCTTGAGGTCAGAAAAATTCATTATATTCTTAACCTATTTTTGGAAAGTTTCTGTTTCCTTCTGAAAGGTACTGGTACTGAAACCTGGTTTATGCTTTGAGCTTACTGCTTTCCATATGACCATCTCAAGTAGGGATTTCCCCCCTCTTATACTTGGGTACTACAGGACATGTAGGAGATCTTCATGTCCTCTCTATTTCCTATTGCCTTGTCCATTTTTTCTTCTTTCTTACAATTTGAGCCCTTGGGAAAAATGCTCTCAGGTTGCACCACCACTGCTTGTCTCCACTTTAGTGACTTCCCTTTTGATCCTTCCCCTTCATTCATGGATTGTTTTAGCTCCAGTCTCACTGTCTTTCCATTGTTACCTCAGTCAGATTCTTGATGACTTGAGCTTCCAGTTGTAGATGATGTAGGCCCTCTCCTTTTCTTCATTTTCTTCCTCCTCTTCAAGCAGCAACCCACTCCCATGGCAATGCCCTAAACCTTGTTATTATCAAAAGCTCCATCATCTCTGACATTACAATTAAAAGCATCTCAGTCTGATATCCACCTTTTGTAGTCCATTCAGCTATTTTTTGACCACATTGTGATTTACAGTTCAGTTACCCTACAGTTCTTCACAGTTCCATCCCTCCTCTTCTACCCCAATCTTCACTTCTTCCTGTGGTTCTTCACTGTAATCACTCCGTAGCATATGCATTGAAATCTTTGCCCACCTGCTTCCTCCCCACTGCACCCCTGGAATTCATAACACTGTTTAAAATTCAATTTTTAGTTTTACCTCTACATATCCAAGATACCTATCCTAGCAATGTACTTGGCCAGAGAAAACCACAAGACCTCATTTACTTCCCTCTCTTTTTCTTTCTTTCTCCCCTTTCTCCCCCCAATTTTCTCAGTTAAACCTTAAGTGGACCCACATTACTATGTTGCCATATTCTTTTGTCAGGTTATTCTCCCAGAAAAGGCTGTTTCATGCCTTTCTCCTTCCTTATTCTCAACAAATGTCAAGCAGTCTTCCCATTCCCAAATTTACCAGCCTATCTGGTAGGTAGAATTTATTCCCCCACCCCCGCCTGGCTAGTATGGAACCGGTTGAATGTGTTAGGTTACATGATAAAGAGGATTTAAGATTGTAGATGAAATTAAGGTTGCTAATGAATTTAATAACTTGACCTTGAGATGGGGAGATTATCCTGGGTTATTCAGGCAGGCCCAAAGTAATCTCAAGAGTTCTTCTCAGTGGAAGAAAGGCAGAAGAGAAGAACCAGAGATAGCAGCATGAAGAAGTCATGATTTCCCCTCGATGACTTCGAAGATGGAGGGAGGGGGCCAGAGCCCAGGAATGTGGGCAGCCTCCAGAGGCTAGAAAAGTGAAGGAGACATTCTTGCTTAGTCTCCAGGAGGAACACAGATCTGTTGACACCTTCATTTTAGTCCAATAATATACGTTTCAGACTTCTGGTCTCCAGACTTGTAAGGTAATAATAAATCTGTGTTGTTAATGGTACTTTCCACTAAGTTAGTGGGAATTTGTTACAGCAGTTATAGAAATATACTCATTTAAGTATTTGCCCATCCTACAACCCCCTAGCAATACATTATTGCAAAGTCATATATTTTGCCTTCCCTTTTTAAAAATGGACAAACTGACTCCTTCGGACAACTCTTCTATGTGCACTGGGCCCCTCCTCCTCTCGCCTAACCAAGGACCTTGCTTTGGATTATCTTTTCTCTCTCTGCTGTGTTATCAGTTTCCCCTTCTTAGTGGGTCGTTCCAATCTATACTATCTTCTCAAAGGGGAAAAAAATGCACCTCTCATCTCTTTAAGTGTCACACTCCAGTCAAAGCCACCATCACCTTCCTCTCATTATCATCTGGACTCCTACAGTTACTTCCTAATCGATCTTGCTGTATATTCTCTTTCCTCTTATAATCTCTTCTCCATATATCTGCTGGAGTGACCTTTTTAAAGTATTAATTAGATCACATTATTATTCTCTTGCTTAAAGCCCGTTGTACTTAACAATGAAAGCCCTTTCTGAAGCCAGTGTGATCTGGTCCCAACCTTATCTGCCTGCTACAGCTACACTGATCTTGTTTCCCTTTAAGCAAACCAGTTCATTTTTGTTCTAATACCTTTGTACTTGCTGTTTCCTTTGCCTGGAACTCTCTTTCTGCCAATATTTTCATGGTTCGCTCCTTCTCTTCCTTTGCTCAAATATTCCATCTTAGGCTCATCCTGAGATAGCACCCTTCTGTCACCCTCCTCCCAAACATTTATTATTTTTGTATGAATCTTTTACATTTACGTGGTGGTAAGTGTAAAAGAGAAAGGGGGAGGGTTGAAGGAGAAGAGAGAAGAAATGGGTTGGGATTAGCCATGAGGGACAAGGAATATGCATGCCTCACCTCTTAGGACTTGAGAAAATAGGATATAAGGGAAGAATTAGTAGTCCTATCAGGAAATGAATAGTTGATGAATAGATTTCATGAGATAATATGTGCAAAGCATTTGGCACAGTTTCTTGTACATATCAAACAGTAAATTTCCTTTCAGAGGCAATGTATGTCTTTTCTAACTGTTCTTTCATCCTCCTCCCCTCCCCTTTCTTAAAGGGAAGGAGCAAGAGTCATACAAGAGGACCCTTATTAAAGGGACTAGTGCTTGGAAAAATGAAGCTAAATCAGATTAGTCTGAGGTTTATAGCAAACTAGTTCTTGGGGAGCTAAGGTTGTGCCAAAGGAAACACAGAATCAGATACCAGTGGCTTACTGGGCATTATCAGAGCCTTAAATAAAACTACAGATTGGGCAGAATTCTTTCTCTTTGTCACTCAGGCATATAGTGCCCTTATTCTCTTGAAAACTATTTTATTGAGAAATAATAGCTAGATATTATTGCAATCAACATTAAAATAATACGAAAGAGAAACTTGCCGATTCAAATAGCTCTCTTCCAGGGTCCCTCTGCTACCCTTTCCCCTTCCCACTTCTATCCGTAAATAAAACTAGAAAGCCCTACAGTAGTTGGGAATTTGTATGATTTTCAAGATGTACAAATATTTGAAACTCCAATGGATTTTTAGATGTTTCACATGGACAGGTTTCGTAATAACTGGAGTTCCATCATAATATATCATAATAACTGGAGTTCCATCACCTTATGAGTGTTTTGTTCATGTGATGTATTGAATACATGATAAATAAAATATTGGAGAAATGTATATGCAACTTTACTCTTGTTGAACTTTGAAAGATTTGTGTTTTCTGTTGCTTTTTTCCCAGAGAGTGAAGGGTATTCCCCAACTCACATTGTACTGCTGTGCCGAGGCCGAATTTTTGTCTTTGATGCAATTCACGAAGGATGTTTGATCACCCCGCCAGAGATTCTCAGGTTTTCAAACTACTTTCTTGAATCTCATTAGGTCTTAAGCTTTTGTATGAGTTAAAAATAAATTCAGAATTGCCCATTTATAAGGTGACAGAAAATTAAGAATTTTATACATGATGGATTTAAAAGGATATTTTTATCTTTTTTAAATTTAAATTAATTTTTAGTTTTAATAGGCCTATATGAATATATTCTAGTTGGAGAAAAGGAAAACATTATAAATACTACCAATTTAATCTGCTGCCCCAGAATTAATCACTGTTACTAGTTTGTTGTATTCTAGCTTTACATATCTACTTATATGTACATAGAGATTTTTAAAAAAATATTTTTATTTTTTTTTTTTACAGAGAGGAAGGTAGAGGGATAGAGAGTTAGAAACATCGATGAGAGAGAAACATCGATCAGCTGCCTCCTGCACACTCCCCCCACTGGGGATGTGCCCGCAACCAAGGTACATGCCCTTGCCTGGAATCGAACCTGGGACCCTTGAGTCCACAGGCTGATGGATGCTCTATCCACTGAGCCAAACCAGTCAGGGCCATATACATTTTTTAAAAAATATATTTTTATTGATTTCAGAGAGGGAGAGAGATAGAAACATCAATGATGAGAGAGAATCATTGATTGGCTGCCTCCTGCATGTTCCCACTGGGGATCGAGCCCACAACCCAGGCATATTCCCTGACCGGGAATTGAACTGTGACCTCCTGGTTCATAGCTTGATGCTTAACCACTGACCAGCCCTGGACGGGCAGGGTGAATAATTCTTAAACAACTGTGGCTCTATTCTTACTAGGTGCCCTTCCCCATTATCAGAAATACTTAGTAAGGCTGTTAGAAGCTTTTCCCCCTATGTGTTCTTCTCGGAGTTTTATTGTTAAGGTCTTGCATTTATACCTTTAATCCATTTTGAATTGATTTTTGTGTATGGTATAAAATAGAGAGCAGAAGAAAGTTTCATAGTCAAAACTGGTGATTTGAAGTAGTAAGGAAAGAGCAGCAACCAGTACCATATGGTTGAGGTAGATTTTATTACTTTAGCATTTAGAATTCATGCCTAGTTACTGTGCTCACCACATACCCACCAACTGCAGAAACTTTAATGAAAACAAAATCAGATTTAGCAAAGACAGGTAAACAGGGACAGACAAGGCATGTCACTTACCCTCGCCCCATAAATGCAGATTGTTTGGTGAAGAAGCTCATGTGCTCCCAGGACTCCACTGGTGTTCTAATAAAGAGGGAGGCGTTTATTTCTTCATCTGTATTAAATAGGGAACAGAGGAAAATATGCAAATTGAAAGTTGTATTTTTTTCCAGTTTGGAATGAAAAAGTCACAAATAAGGGTTGGCTACTAGTGGTGCCTTTTGATAATATATTAAGCTACATTAGCTCACTTTCTGAGAAATGCTTGGAAGCTTTTAATTGAGGTAATTTCTTAGCATGTGCCATGAGGAAGTAAGGTTGAAACTAAACCTCTGTAGATTTTTGACTGATAAAAATGTATTTCTTTGTGGAAGGACCCTGTTATTTACTGGCCATTTGTTTAAAAATTACATTAAACTCACTAGATTGGGACTATGGAATGCTATGGGGTAAAATAATTTATTCTTAGCTAATAGTCTTTAAAAATATAATGGTTATAACTAATAATAACATGGACTACATGGTACTTAATGTTTGTTGTGTTTAACACAAATATTAATTTGGTATAGAGTAAGTCCTCTATTAAATATAAGGTGTCCTAAAAATTATATATGCACTTTGAATAATAATTAATTTTAATGGGTTAAATCTGAAACGAAAGAATCTGCTATTGAAGTGTATATACATTTTTTGGGGACACCCTGTGTGTATGTACATAGTTTTCATCTAGAAAAGATGTGTATGATATTTGTGAGATTATTTACCAGAATATAATTCATTTCTCTGTTATGTAAGGGGTATTTACTTAGACCCTGAAAGTACATATACATTTTAAAAGCATAAATTATATAGGCCAAACACCAAATTTATTTAAGTTTATTGTCAAATACACTTTTGGTATTAATTGATCATGTAGTTCTCTTTTTAAAAAATGATGTGGTATTGGAAATAAATCCATTACTGTTGAGATTATAAACCCTTTCTTTGGATAATATGTCAAAGCATTTAAACACCGATAAACATTATGACCTAGTAAAGGCCAAAGTAGCTAATGATCCTGCCTATGCTCTTTTTGAACCTTCTTTCTTTAATCTTCCGCAAGGCAACTGACATACATCCACAACAAGTGCAATAGTGAACCTGATGGACCTGGGGTGGCAGCATTAACTAGCGAGGAGCGAACTCGATGGGCAAAGGTTATAATTTACACTTTTCTTTTTTTAATTGAGCTGTGATTGACATATAACATTACACTGTTATTAGCTGTGTAACATAATGATTCAATATGTCTACATGTTGTGAAATAATCACAGTGTCTCATTAACATGTCACCATAGTTACAAATTTATTTTCTTGTGATGAGAAATTTTAAGATCTACTCCCAGCAAGTTTCAAATATTTAATACATTATTAATTATATACTTGTCTTAATGAACCTTTCCTCTCCTGGATATAGCATTATTTAACTTGTAACAAACATTCAATCATTATTTCCTTTAGGCACGAGACTATTTGATTAATCTTGATCCAGAGAACTTGACTAGGTTGGAAAAAATTCAGAGCAGTTTGCTGGTGTATTCCTTAGAGGATGGCAGTCCACATGTAACACCAGAAGATTATTCACAGGTACTTAAACTATCTTGTTCTGTTATTTCTGCCCACAATTTTTTTCTGGAGGACTCTTATATGTATTAGACATGAGAAGATTATTTTGTTATATGCAGGCTCTTAAAATGTTTTCTTACCTGTGATATATTCATGTACCAAATTGAAGGTTATAATCTATACTAGAGGCCCAGCGCACGGTGGGCCTACACCCTCTCCCGATCCAGGACCCCTCAGGGGATGTTGGCTAGCAGGCCTGATCCAGACAGCAGGGAGCCTGATCCTGTGCGTTGAGTGTCTGTCCCCTGGTGGTCAGTGCGCGTCATAGTGACTAGTCGACCGATTGGTCATTCGGTTGCTTAGGCTTTTATATCTATAGATAGATAGATAGAGAGATAGACAATTAGATAGAGACATATATAGATATATAGATATATCTATATTAATAAAGAGCTAATATGCTAATGATTGATAGGCTGTAACAGTAGTGACCAGGTCATTAGCATATTAGCTGGGGCCTTACTCTGGAGATAGGCGGAAGCGGGGAGGCACTCAGAGAAGACAGGACCAGCCTGAGGTGACTCGAGGGACTGAGGATGGTGTTTGAAGCAGCCAGAGAAGGCCAGAGGGTTTGAGGGCTGGGCCAGGCGCACTGGAGCTCTGCATGGACAGGTTCGGGTGTTCAGGCAGGGCTGCAGGTGGGTGGGCCGTGCAATTTCGATTTGTGTGCTGGGCTCCTAGTGAATGTATAAAAGCCTAAGCGACCATTACAACCGACTGGTAGCTGTGATGCACACTGACCATCAGGGGGAAAACACTCAAGGCAGGAGCTGCCCCCTAGTGGTTAGTGTGCTCCCATAGCCAATCTCCTGTGGCTGGCCAATCTCCTACAGTCCCTCCCCCTGGCTTGCCGGCCCCGATGGGCCCCACTTGCTGGCCAGGCTGAGGGACCCCAACTGTACACGGATTTGTGCACCGGGCCTCTAGTAGATAACTAATACCTTGTGAATTCTTTCCACATTGTTAGGTCCAGTTAGGTAAATCTTGTACATTGTTTAAATAAGTATGACTGTTGTTTGCATATCCCATATCAGTGTTTCTCAACCCTTTTTATTGAGTGCATATACAGAAAATTTGCACAGCTCACTGGACTAAATGAGCTTCTTGTGCCAATGGTGACATGAGAACCTATCTAAGACCCACACCAGTGTGCCTTGAAACCTTAGTTGTTCAGGTCTGTCCTAAGAATTATATCAAACTGTAAGTAATTTATTTTATCATTAGGTGTTATTGAACAAACTGTAGTGAGTTTAAGGGTAAATGTGGCCTTACTTTTTTCCCCCTGGGAAAATATTATCATTTCCTGGGAAGTAATAAAAGGTAAAAGTCATATTTTTAGAAGTCTCACTTAAATTATTTCATAATGCATTTATCAATATGAAATGATAGCAATAAAATAATATAGAATTGAAAAACCTTGTAGCTAGAAACCAACTTTTCCTCTTCTTTATTTTTATTTATTTACTTATTTATTTTTGGCAAAGAATCACCAAACTTCTTGAGGAAGAATATGTTTTAATGCAGTATTTTTTACTGCAGTCTACAGTTAGACATACATTTAGACTGCAGCTCACTACACACACGTACACACACACACTTATGCACACATCTAATCTAATAAAAGGGAAACATGCAAATTGGTGTCACTCCGCTACACCCAAGCCACATCCATCAGCCAATCAGAATGACTCTATGAAAATTAACCTACAGCTGGCAGCCATGGAGCTGGAGCAAGCAGGAGACTTGGTTGCCCCAGTGATGGAGGAAGCCAAGCTTCCTGCTGGCTGTGGCCTCCGCTCAAGGCAACAAAATTTCAATTATAGAAGATAAATAAATCCAAGATACCTACTTCCAGCCAGCCTCGCTGAGAGCTTGGGTTGCTGGACCATGGCCAGCCTGCAAACAGCCATCAGCCCCTCACCCAGGCTGGCCACACTTTCATGGGGTGAGGTTCCTGTTGGGGGTCTTGGCCAGTCTGCAAACAGCCATCAGCCCCTCACCCAGGCTGGCCACACCTTCATGGGGTGAGGTCCCTGTTGGGGGTCTTGGCCAGTCTGCAAACAGCCATCAGCCCCTCATCCAGGCTGGCCAGGATTCCCAGCAGGACCCCAACCCTGATCTGGGACACCCTTCAGGGCAAACCAGCTGGCCCCAACCCATGCACCAGGCATCTATCTACTCTAATAAAAGCGTAATATTGAAATTAACCGTTTCTCTGGGACGCCTAAGCCACGCCCACCAGCCAAAGCCACACCCACCAGCCAATCAGAGTGGCTGTATGCAAATTGACCCAGCCAAGATGGAGGCCGGCAGCCATGGAGCAAGGAGCAGTGGGTGCAGTGCAGGCTGCAGCGGAGACGGGGTGAGCACGATACTTCTTCCTGGAGAACATCGGGAACTTCGTGTCCTTCAAGCATTCCATGGTCCTAAAGCTCACTCTCCGCTGCCTGGTCCGCATGGGCTATCAGTGCGTGTTGCAGGCTGGTCAGTATGGCGTGGCCCAGACGCGGAGGCCCGCCATTATCCTGGCTGAGGCCCCTGGGGAGAAGCTCCCCCTATTCCTAGAGCCCCTGCATGTGTTCGCACCCCAGGCCTGCTGGCTGGTGGATGGCAAGAAGTTTGTCAGCAATGTAACTAGGCTGAACTCATGTCTGTTCTGAACTATCACCATGCGGGACACAATGTCTGACCTTCCTGAGATCCGGAATGGGGCTTCAGCACTGGAGATCTGGTACAATGGGGAGCCCAGCTCTGGGGCTCGCAGTGCCAGCCTATCCTCAGGGACGACATTTGTAAGGACATGGATGCATTGGTTGCTGCCCGCATGCAGCATGTTCCTCTGGCTCCAGGCTCAGACTGGCGTGACCTGCCTGACATTGAGGTGTGGATCTCAGATGGCACCATGACCAGGAAGCTGCGGTACACCTACCACGAACGGAAGAACGGCTGCAGCAGCACTGGGGCCCTCCGAGGGGTCTGCTCCTGTGCGAGCCGCAGAGCCTGTGACTCCTCGGCCAGACACTTCAACACCCTCATCCCCTGGTGCTTACCCCACACCAGGAACAGGCACAACCATTGGGCTGGCCTCTACAGGCGGCTCCTTCAGCACAACTGTCACCACCCCTGAGCCCATGGGCAAGCAGGGCCGCATGCTTCACCCTGAACAGCATTGTGTTGTGAGCGTGCGGGAGTGTGCTTGCTCTCAGGGCTTCCCGGACACCTACAGGCTGTTTGGCAATATCCTGGACAAGCACCGGCAGGTGGGTAATGCTGTGCCGCCAGCCCTGGCCAAAGCCATTGGCTTGGAGATCAAGCGCTGTATGTTGGCCAAGGATCAGGAGAGTGCCTCAGCTAAAATCGAGGAGGAAACTGCCAAGGAGGAGAAAACTGCCGAGGATTAGTTTCACCCTCCTGCGCCCTTGTTTCTAGCACCAGGGATCCCCAATGTACACTGATGTATTTTTAACATGTTGAAACCTGTCAGTTCACATGTGTTGTGCATGGTGTTTGTGGCCTTGGCTGACAACCTGTTCTATAAGGTTTGCTTACCAACTAATGACTTAGTGATTGAGTTGTATAGTACTTTGTGCATTCTGAATTTTAAAAGTTTTTTATTATTCATTATATCAAATTTACCACTGTATGAGTGGAAATTAAGATTTTATGTAGTTTTTATATGTTGTAATATTTCTTCAAATCGCTCCTTTTTTGGGGGGGGACGAGGGGGACGCAGGGCAGCGGCGGGGGCGGGGCAGGTGGTGGTGAGCAGCCCGTTGGGTTACAGCATGAACCTGTGTGACCTGGACACTTCGAGCTGCTGAGGCCAGATTACGGGGCTGGCTCCGAGGCGGGCGTCTTGTTCCCCATGGAGCCTCTGGATGGGTTCCCCATCCACGGCCCTGCAGGAGCCCTGAGCTGGAGCCTGGGCTCTTTGAACCATCGGCGGTGATTGGGGGAAGCCTACCGTATCCTGAGCACTGGAGCACCCCGGGCTGTCCAGCGACCAAGAAGCCGTCTCTGGCTGCGAGAGGGCACAGGCCGGGCTGAGGGACCCTCCCCCCCCCCCCCCCGAGTGCACAAATTTTTGTGCACTGGGCCCCTAGTTCTATATAATAAAAGGGTAATATGCAAATTGACCCTAACAGCAGAATGACTGGGAATGATTGGTCACTATGACACACACTGACCACCAGATGGCAGACACTTAATGCAGGAGCTGCCCCTGGTGGTCAGTGCACTCCCACAGCGGGAGCTCTGCTCAACCACAAGCCAGGCTGATAGCTGCCAACACAGTGGTGGTGGCGGGTGACTCTCCTGCCTTCTCAGCAACACTAAGGATGTCCGACTGCAGCTTAGGCCTGCTCCTCGCTGGCAAGTGGACATCCTCTGAGTGCTCTCTGGCTGCCAGAGGGGTGTTTGACTGCCAGTTTAGGCCTGATCCCATGGGGAGCAGGCCTAAGCCAGCAGGTGGACATCCCACCGAGGGGTTCCAGACTGCAAGAGGGCACAGGCTGGGCCGGGCTGAGGGACTGCCTCCCTGCCCTCCTGAGTGCACAAATTTTTGTGCACTGGGCCTTTAGTATGTATGTAATAGAAGTTTCACAAAACAGTAATTACTTTTACTATCTGTGATGTACTCTGATATTTATGTTTTATTTGATTTTTTCTTTTTGTAAAGAATATATACTGTGATGCACTAAATTCATTTTATGACTCAGCTAGTGGGCCAAAACCTACTGTTTGAGAAACAGTTATGGTGGGATCTGAATTTTGAAATATTTCTCTTGTTACTAAATTTTGGTGACTGAATTTATCAAGGCCTCTTAACACTATTCAAGTTGCAAAAGCATTGTCCTTTCAATTGTATGTTCTCTAAACATTTATGAATATTGTACTAGCATTCTCTTTTATAAAGGATTTCTTGAGATTTTTAAGAATTATCTAGAGGATCAGAATTATTATATCTTGAGTATAACTGTTATCATTATTTAAATTTGGCTTAGCTGAAGGGGAAAAGTGAGACTGTATTTACATATATGTATATGTGTGTGTGTATTTAAGATATAAATACTTACAAATCAATATTAAAATCCTTTTAATTTGGAAATATTGAATTATTTTAGGTAATTGCAATGGTCCTCACTGGAGATCCAACAGTACGCTGGGGTGACAAATCCTATAACTTGATTTCCTTTTCTAATGGAGTATTAGGCTGTAATTGTGATGTAAGTAACTTACTGTAGTTATTTTTTCTTTTTTATCTTTTAGGTTGATTTAATGGCAGTAAGGTATAATATTTATGCTATGGTGTGGTAGTATGAATAAACACTTCATTTTTATGTCATTATCATAAAAGGTTTGGTTATGAATTCTACTCAGTGAAAGTAGAGTGTAGGACAAATTCTTTTCATCTGTAGTAAAGCTGATAGTTTGGTATATATGTGCAAAGTTGAATTTGCATATATTTTCATGTAGTATAAGCACTTTAAAATTCACCTTTGAGAATTATAACCTATTTTAAAAGACATATAGCATTATGCATATGTTCTATGCACAGAGAAATATATGTGGACATTTCTAGATGAACCCAGTAATTTTGTAACTATTTTCCCAAAATGACACATGCTCTTTGGAACATTATTTATTTACACAGTGGATATTAAAAATGTCTGGTATTTAATACAATTTTTACCTTCTTTATAAAACAACAACAACAAAAAAATCTTTTCTTATTTCTCTTCTGTTGTCCCATGCTGTTCATTAGCTCTACTTTGCCATCTTCTGGTAGATATTCAGGAGGTCTATGAATCAAGAAAATTTAAACCTTAGATTTCAACCTTAGATTTGCAGTACACACTTGTAATCTCATTGTAACACTTTTCATAAAGTATGTAATTTAGCATAGAGTATAGTATGAGATAGATTTTTTGTTAGTTTTTTAAAAATTTAAACTCTTTATTGTTTAAAGTATTACATATCTCTTCTTTTTCCCCATTGACCTCTCACCGGCGGTTCCCACCCCTCAGCACATGCCCTCACCCCCCTACTGTCTGTGTCCTTGGGTTATGCTCATATGCATGCATACAACTCCTTTGATTGATCTCTTCTCCTCCTCTTCCTTCCCTCTGAGGTTTGACAGTCTGACTGACGCTTGTCTGTCTCTGGGTCTATTTTTTGTTCATTAGTTTATGTTGTTCATTATATTCCACAAATGAGTGAGATTATGTGATATTTATTTTTCTCTAACTGGCTTATTTCGCTTAGCATAATGCTCTCCAGGTCTATCCATGCTGTTGCAAAAGGTAAGAGTTCCTTCTTTTTTTACAGCAGCGTAGTATTTCATTGTGTAGATGTACCACAGTTTTTTTTAATCCACTCATCTGCTGTTGGGCCCTTAGGCTGTTTCCAAATCTTAGCTATGGTAAATTGTGCTGCCATGGAATAAAAAAAGACCCCTAAAAGCCTCAGCAATCCTGAGCAAGAAGAACAAAATTGGAGGGATCACAATACCAGATATCAAGCTGTATTACAAAGCCACTGTTCTCAAAATTGCTTGGCACTGGCACAAGAACAGAACAGAGAACCCAGAAATCAGCCCAAGCCATTATGCTCAATTACTATTTGACAAAGGAGGCAAGAGCATACAATGGAGTTAAGACAGTCTCTTCAATAAATGGTGCTGGGGAATTGGTCAGATATATGCAAAAAAAAATGAAACCAGACCACCATCTCACACCATACACAAAAATAAAATGGATAAAGGACTTAAACGTAAGACGGGAAACCATAAACATCTTAGAAGAATCCATAGGCAGCAAAATATCAGATGTATGTCATAACAATATCTTTACGGATATAGCTCCTAGGACAGTGGAAACTAAGGAGAAAAAACACAAATGGAACTTCTGTTAGTTTTTGATAGCCTTCCTCTAAAAGCATTTAGTGACTGCAAAATGCTAAAAAGAGCTATTACATTCAGTGATTGTATTAATCAGTATTTATTCAGTTTTAGGTGATACAAACCTAAATCAAATGGGCATGAGCTTAAGAAGATATTTTTTGGCATAGGCATGCAGCTAAATTTGGGTCAAGCTGACTTCCAGTGTCCCAACACTTTCATTAGAAATTACTCTTTCCAGGTTTTGGTACGGCTTTCCTACATTTGTCTTTACATTTAGGTAGACTATCCAATTTGTTGTATCCACAACCTCATGTCTGTTAAGCCGTCGAAGAATTAAAGGTGGAAGCAAATGGAAATTATCCAGGCTTTATTAGGAACAAACGGACGGGCCCAGGGCTCCCCAGGAAGGGAAGGAGAGCCATGAGGCCGCGCTTGAACCGAGCTGGGCTGGGTTTTTAAGGTCTGGGGCAGGTAAGGGAGGGGAGGGGTTGGGTAGGAGGAAGTGGTCTTTGGAATGTATGGGGCTTCCACCCCCCAGGGTGCTGCCGACGCTGGGAGCTATGGATGCCAGGATATTGTCATTAATGGTTGGGGCGGTCAGGCCGCACCTGGCTGGGGGTGGAGGGGGAAATGGTTTATGGCTTTCTCCGGCTGGTGGATGCTCGGACATCTTGGACAATGTCCTCTCAGCTCTTTTCATAGCTTAGATCTATTTCCCCCCAGTGGTACCACCAGAAGTCCTGGGGATAGCGCTCGTGATTGTTGAGTGTGAACCTGTGAGCACTCCAGGGAATCGGGTACTCTGATTCACCCGGTCTGGGTCACATGCCAAACCTTGGGACCTAGGGGTAGAAAAACTCTTAATCAAACAACCACAAAGCTATGTGGTGGTTGCCTAAAGGAAAATAATTACCACATAAAAAGGTGGAGTGACTGGTGAGTAGGTAAGGTAATGGAATTTCAGTGTCTCTGGTAGTAGCTCGTCAGAGTGAACAGTTGCCATGAGTCATTTTGAAGTTTTGTTGTCTTTGCTCTTCCTTGGAGTCCAGTGTTGACAAAGTATTTCTTGTTATTGCCTCCATTTTCTACTCTTCAGCTCCTCTTTGATTCCTCTTCGTCTCCTCTGTCTGGTCTATATCCTCTCTAGTCCCTGGAAGCTGGCCTTGGTGAGGAGCTGACTGCTGCCTGCCTTTTGCCCTCCTTTTCTCTTGGACCTGTCTGCTGTAGCCACACCCCTTCCTCATACAGTTCTGGCACTGCCACTGCCCTCTTGCCAGTTCTTCCCTGTTTGTTCCAAAACTGACCTTAATAGTCAGACTTCCCTGCCATGCCTGCTGTCTTCGCTAGTTTAATATTTCAGTGACCATTTTTATATAGGTGGCTTGCAATTCTACTTTTCCAGTTTTACCTATTCTCATTTTGAGAGTTTTGCTTCACTGTATGTTATATTGCTACATGGGGCTGAGTTGCTCTCATCATTAAGAATTCATCATCTTGCTTTCCTCCTTCATTCCCAACCCCCATTCCCCCCAAAAACAACATCTTGCACTGTTTTACTAATAGCACCAACATCCGGCTGTTTGCTCAAATTCAAAATGAAAGAAATTCCATTATCTTTTCTGTCTCTGAATAAAGAATATTGGTCCCATTATGAGCATACATCTCAACACAACTGAGATGCTTTCGTGTAGTAATAGTAAGTATATGGACATGTTTTATGTGTGTTCATTAACACCCATATGTTCATAAAATCAGTCTGATTATCTCCACATGTATCTGCTTTTAAAATTCCAGGTAGGTTTCCTGTAACCTAAGATGTTACAGAAAATGCAGTTTAACTATGTAAAACATCATTAGTAAGTGTATACATACTGTAAAGCAAAACTGCTCTTAATTCAAAGCCCAGGTGCTGTTCTCGTCCATTGGTTCTTGATTTTGTGCTTTTGTGATTATGCTAATTAATCCCATTTTCCTCTTGGGATTTAAAGTCCTGGGGTCAGTGAGTTTGTTTTCTCTGCATAGGCTTTGTTGTAGGGCTTTGTGAAGGGCACATAGAAGCATGTAGTAAACATTAGTTGTTAATAGTCACAGTAGTTACTGATTGTTGCTCCGAGCCAGGTTCTATGTAAGCATTACGCAAATCTTTTTCACAGCAGCTGTGTGAAACTAGATATTTCTATCCCCACTAAGGGAAGAGGCGATTTACTTAAAGAATTAAATAACTTTCTCACAGTTGCACACCTAGCAGCTAGTGAGGTGTGGGCTCAGAACCAAAGGCCATACTTTATTATTTGTTATTCATTACTTAAAGTATGTTTTTATTGATTTTAGAAAGAGGAAGGGAGAGGGAGAGAAAAACATCAACCAACTGCCTCTTGCATGCCCCCTACTGGGAATCCAGTCCAAAACATGAAAAAAAAGTGCAGAATTCTCAAATGCCCTTATCATCTAGTGATCAAAATATGAATATTGTATAGCAATTGTGATATTTTATTTTCTGAGAAAGAACAAATATTAAATGTTGGAAGCACCTAATCAGGTAATGGGGAGAGTGTGCAGTAAACATGAGCCATCTAAAGAAAACAATTGCTCTTTGTACTGAAGTCGGGGCAGGCATATGGATGCAATGCGAAGGCGATCTGGAATTGTAAGGGCACTGTGCAAAAGCATGCGGGGATGGCAGACTGTCTGAAAGCTAAACTGAGGATGGCCATGAACTTTAGGTAAAGACATGGGCCCACTAGATGAGTTAAAAAGCATAATATTATTCACGTGTCTACAAGAGTGTTCAGAAGTGGCACACATAACACGCAATGTTAAGGACTGGGAAAGATGGGCTGGGCAACACGGAGTTACAGGTTTGAAAGCTGTATCTAGAGAAAGGAATTGTAGCTAGTGAATTTTTCCATCGTTTATTTTGAAGGATAAACTTTTTGTCTTATTTTCTCCATGTTCCTTTGATGGCAGTTACGTCAGACAGCTTTTTTCTCAGTGTTGCTGCGACCACTTTACATTAAGTGCAGTCCCCATTCATGAACTGAATGTGACACTGCCAGGCTGGGGGAGGAAGAAGGGGGCTTAACTTATAAACACAGCCCACATGGGCGGCCCAGGTTCAGAAGGAGAAACGAGGTGTCTGACATATCAGCCCAAGGAGACATAGCTCTGCTGCCCTGGAGCAGGGCCCAGTGGAGCCTTGGAGCACAGTGTGCTGTTGCCAACTAGGGAGCAGCCACAATCTCAGGAAAGGCTCATGAGGGAGGCCAGGGCTAGATGCTCAGGCAGCTGAGGCCACCTGTCAGTACCAGCTCCCCTAACAAACTGACGAACCCCTTTCCTAACTGCATCCCACAACTATAAAGTGCTTTATAGATCTACAGAGGATTTTCACAGACATCACATACATTGTTTCATTTAAGAGAATGGTATTAATCTCTAACTCTTACTGGAACCAGTTACAAAGAGTAGGACTAATGGATACACATCTGTTCAACTTATAATTCTACCAATCCATCCCCTTTGGAAAGCTAATAATCACTTTCAAAAAAATTAGAACATATGAAAAATTCTAATTCTTTTCTGATGCTTTATTTGTTCACCTAAGTTTGACCATTTTTATTTCATTTATATGAAGGCCATATGTGTAACCTGCTGTTTAAAAATGAGGGCATGGGTTTGGATTGATGGCAGGCCCATCCCCCTGGGTCTTTCATAGTCCCCAGGCCAGAGCAAGCTGCAGCCTTGAGCCATTGCCCGGCCTCTGCTCATAGGCTGCAGGCACTGAAGCAGGTTGCACAGCGGAAAAGAAAAAGAAAAAAGAAAAACAGTGGCCATTGCCCCGGCTAGTGTGGTTCAGTTGGTTGAGCATAGTCCCATGTACCAAGAGGTTGCTGGCTCAATTCCTGCTCAGGGTCCATGTGTGAAAGAATGGAGAAAGAGTCAAAATAAATTATTGGGTCAAGTTTCACCTTGATATAATGTATTCAACATACTGTGTATTTTCGTTTCAGCATGCTCCTTACGATGCAATGGTTATGGTAAGCATCAGCTATTATGTTGATGAGAAGATTTTAGAGAATGAAGGAAGATGGAAGGTATGTTAGAACAAATATTTTAGCTTGCTTTCTCCTCATATTTTTATAAATATAATATTCTTTTTTTTTAATTCCATAAAGTATTACAAAGATTAGTACAAATACCTCTTTTTCCCCCTGCCCTTCCCCCAGCCTCCCCTACCCTATAATATTCTTAATTCTTCCCTACTTTCAGGGTTCAGAAAAAGTACGGGATATGCCACTTCCAGAGGAGCTTGTTTTCACTGTGGATGAGAAAGTGTTAAGTGACATCAATCAAGCTAAAGCCCAGTATCTCGAGCAGGTAGATTTTTTTCTTTTTAACTTTTCTTTTAGATAGTAATGCATTCTCTCTCATTTTTTTATCCTATTTTTTTGTTACATTAAAAAATTTTTTTTATTAATTTTTTTTTTGCAGAGAGGAAGGGAGAGGGATAGAGAGTTAGAAACATCTATGAATGAGAGCGTTGATCAGCTGCCTCCTGCATACCCCCCACTGGGGATGTGCCTGCAACCAAGGTACATGCCCTGACTGGAATCAAACCTGGGACCCTTAAGTCTGCAGGCCAACGCTCTATGCACTGAGCCAAACCAGTCATGGCTGTTATATTTTTTTTTGTTGTTTTGAGAGAGAGAGAGAGAGAGAGAGAGAGAGATATCAATTGGTTGCCTTCCATATGTACCTTGACCAAGATAGAACCCGCAACCTTTTCATGTACTGGACAACACTCCAACCAACTGAGCCACCTTTTAAGGTATATTTTTAATATAAAAATAAGTGCGTACTTGGCTAGCACCTAAGTATGATAGCATGAAACACTTAAATGATAGCTTTAATACCTTTAACTGTGTCGGAATTACTTTAATGCAGATGATAACCTGGCTATCTTTGGGATGTTCTCCTCAGCTGATTGTTCACTCTTCCTATTTAATTCTTTTTGTTAGGCATCTGACCTGCAGATTGTGGCATATCCCTTTACACATTTTGGCAAAAAGCTAACCAAGGAGAAGATGCTTCACCCTGATACATTCATTCAGCTTGCGCTTCAGCTGGCCTATTACAGACTCCATGGACGGTGAGGGCCATTCATCTTCCGTCTTCAGGCTCTTGAACTCCAAGGACGTCTCTTTATCATAGCTACTTCATTCTAGCTCCAGTGTTTGTTCCTACCTTCATTTTTCCGCGAGGGAAAGAGAAAGAGGGAGAGAGAGACATTGATGGACTGCCCCCGGCATGCACCCTGACTGGGAATTGAGCTTGCAACCTGGGCATGTGCCCTGACTAGAAAATGAACTGGCCACCTTTCGGGACAAGGGTCGATGCTTAACCAGCTGAGCCACACCAGCCAGGGCATGTCATCTCTCACATTTTCTATTGTCAACAATCCAGCTGCAGCTCAGCTCGGTGCCTCTGCCTTCAGCTCTGTTGTGAGTCAGGGCGTCAGCTAGGGCTGTGTTCTCATCTGAAGGTACTTTCAGGGCGGATCTGCTTCAAGCTCACACATGCGGTTATTCACAGGATTTAGTTCCTCCCAGGCTGTTTGTCCAGAGGCCTCCCTCCGCTTCTCGCCTCTGGGCCTCTCTGCAGGGCAGCTCCCAGCATGGCAGCTGGCTTTCCTCAGAGCAAGGAGGGGAGAGCAAGAGTGAGCTCTTAGTGAAGTAAGTCACTAAGTCCATCCCACATTCCAAGTGAAGAGCATGAATAGCAAGAGACAGGGATCGTTGTGGGGCAGGCGTCACACAGGCCACCTACCCCAGACCCCAGTGTACACACCCGGACAGCAGCCAGCCCTTTGAAACACCCCATTTCACCCAGGCCCTGGCGCCAGAGTAGAATTTATTCTTTGATGTTGGAATTAGCATCTTCGTTGTTGGAAGTCTCAACTGTAGTCTCGTGTTAACAGAACTTACTCTCTGACCGAAGCTAGCGTTATTAGGTAACAACAGAGCGTTTTCGTTAGGATAATACATTCTCTTATTCCATTTTTTTCCTTGTAGCCCTGGCTGCTGCTACGAAACAGCCATGACAAGATTTTTTTATCACGGCCGTACAGAGACGGTGCGATCGTGTACGGTGGAAGCCGTCAGGTGGTGCCAGTCCATGCAGGATCCTGCTGCCAGTGTGAGCACCTGAAAAGGAGGATTAACAGAATTCCTTTGTTCTCAGGGAACCTTGGCCCTTAAAAAACTAGCCTCTTTCCCTCAAGTCCCCTGGGTCAGTAAAATACTTTCAGGCTTTTTTCGCCTGAAGTTTTCAAAACGCGTGTGTTCATTTGCCAGGGAAGGATGCATGTGGGAAGAACAGGAAGCGGAGCCCCGGCAGGGAAGCCCATGGGCGCCTCTTCTGGGCAGAGCACCGTCAGTACCTCGAGCATTTCACTGCGATTGCTCTCCCTTTAGAACAGCGCCAGGGAGATGCAGGCACCCCGAGGTGCTTTGGAGAGGACGTTTCTCCGAAGGTGGTGCAACGTTTCTGACATCGCAGGTTCTTGTTCTCATATGTGAGAACCAGAACGGTTTTATATGTTTCGTTTTGTCCCTTTGGAAGCATTTAGGCAACAGGATAGTTCCTTCCGGCTGTGCTTTGGCCCCGTATTTGTTTTACTTTTGATAGACACAGTGTCTGTCACTTAGTGTTAATTTTGTAGCACTGCATCCTTATCATTTGCATGACTGTTCTTTAGTTTGAAGTTGGAGTTGCTTCTTTCTTTACACTTGACAATGTTGCTTCAGTGCTGCCCCTGAGTTCCTGCTTTCCTGTCTCTAGAAAGAAGCAACTGAGATGCAGGGCATGTAGGAAAGGAAAAGCAGCGGACAGCGAGGAAAAGACACAGCAGCACGTGTCTCCAGCTCTTCCCGGGAAACCCTTTCCTTCCCCCATTACCCGCAGCCTCATTCCTTTGAGCTCAGGTTTTTTATTTGTTTGGTCTCTGCACCGTCTGTTATTGAAGTATCTCTTGGTTTTTTTTAACACAGGTTCTGGAGAGGCAGCAAATGATGTTACAAGCTTTTGCAAAACATAATAAAATGATGAAAGATTGTTCAACTGGAAAAGGTATTCACATTGTAATTATTCTAACTTTAACAAAATTCTCTGGTGTTGAAAATATTTTCTAACTTCAGGTCTGGGGCTTTGTTGCAGGATTTGACCGTCATCTTTTAGGTCTTTCACTCATAGCAAGAGAGGAAGGTCTCCCTGTCCCAGAGCTGTTCACAGACCCACTCTTCTCCAGAAGGTAGTAAAATGCAGTGCTTTATGTTTACCAGCTGCCCTCCCCACCCCCAGGTTAAAAGCTCCTCAGAAACAACCTGAGCTTCTGGAAGCCTCATGGAATCTCTTTCCTTTGTGCGCAGTGGAGGAGGTGGAAACTTCGTTCTCTCGACAAGTCTGGTTGGTTACTTAAGGGTCCAGGGCGTGGTGGTGCCCATGGTACACAGTGGCTACGGGGTTTTCTACCACATCAGAGACGACAGGTGAGGCTCTGCTGATTCCCACGGTGCCGTAGGGTAAGAAAGCTATCGCTTTTGCTGTTTGAATGTCTTTCCTACACTCTGATTCCGGTTGTTTTATCATCTGCCACTTGTTAGTGGGTAATTTTTTTTTTTTGTTACCACTGAAGCATTGCTTGTGTATTTCATTTGAGTTTCTGGAGTTTGAGTTAAGTTTGTGGGAAGAATAAGAAAGAAAATATTAAAGCCTAGTAGGGAGAGGAGGTGGGAAAGAAGGACAAAATGGATTTGACAGAAAGGCTTGGAGGTCCTGCTCACAGTCTGGCAGGCTCTTCCCAGGGACCTTTGCAAGCCTGGGAGCTTTATAAAAAACAATGTGGCAAGAGACGGCAGAGGAGTGAGTGCGAGGGTGCATCTGTCCTTTCCCCCTAATATTTCAACAAAGTAACCACCTGTAATTCAACAAAGAAGGCCCTGCTCAACATGGACGCACGCCTGACAGACCTGTACACCGGAACAACTCAGAAAAAAATAATAATGTGGCTGCATTCAGCATGCAACTAAGAAGTGAGCAGGCTTGGAGGCACTTCAGATGGAAAATGCATGTAAACTGTCCGGAGGGGATTTCCCCATTGATTGCTAAATGTGCAAATGGTGTCACTTAAAGAAATGGGTTTATTTTTGAAATAGCATTTCATTTTAAATGTATTACATGCTCATTATAAAAATTTTGTACAATCATGAGAAATTTAGATATTATAAATATTTTCATGTCCTTTGTTGTGAATTTTATTCACTTAATGTTATTTAAAGCAATTCCCAATGTATAAACTATTTGAACTATGTTAATGGTTGAATAATGTCTTAGTCTTAAGGATTTCCATAATTTAACCTCGTACATACAATTTCAAGTGTTTCATTATTACAAATAATGATAATATATCCTTCCTAATTTTATCACATCATTTACCAACTCTAAGTATTATAAAACATTCTTTACCAATTTATAGGGAAAAATAACAAAAAGAATTTTTTACTGATGAACACACCATTTTTTCGTTGTTACTGGCATCTGTATACTTTTTTGTGAAGATAGTTGTTTTTTTAATTTAGAAAGGACAGAATTTCTGAAAAATTTGACATTTAAATAGGAATTGTTGATCTTTGCGAAGGAATATATTTAGATGTTGCTAACTCTGACAGTTACATGCAGTGTAGCTGGAAAATGACAAGTTATGTGAACCCACTGGGTGCGAACAGGCAGGGCTTCCTGTAGCTTCCTGTGTGTCTTCAAGCAAATACAATCCCCTCGGATATTAGTCTCATCGTTTCATTCTGGCCAGAGCAAGTTTTACTTCATTCTGCTGAGCTAAAGCACACATCAAAGACATAAAATCTACTCTCTCTGTAGTGTTGTGAAAATAGCGTGTTTGTCCACGGGTTTACATTGCACAACATTCTGGTTTTAAGTGGAGCTTAATGTATGTGTTGCTAGAATAAATTTGAGTGTCTGGAAAGGAGAAGGCCAGTTCCAAGAGAGTCGGTAGCCCGGTGTCTGCTCTGAGCGCATTTCCTGTGTCCTGGAGCTCCCAGGGCCACTTCACCACCTGCCACACCGGGAGTTTTTCATCGGGAGGCCCGAGGAGATAGGTGGAAGCTGGTCCCAAGAGAGTTTCTCTCTGGCTTTCCTAGAAGTAGCTTCTTTCCCCTCCTATATTTTTCTATTTTATTTAATTTTTTTTACTCTTTTCAAGTCCTGTATTCTTCTTTAAAATAGTTCATGTTTACCCTGACCGATTTGGCTCAGTGGATAGAGCATCGGCCTGCGGACTGGAAGGTCCCAGGTTCGATTCTGGTCAAGGGCATGTACCTTGGTTGGGGACACATCTCAGTAGGAGGTGTGCAGGAGGCAGCTGATGGATGTTTCTCTCTCATCGATGTTTCTAACTGTCTATCCCTCTCCCTTCCTCTCTGTGAAAAATCAGTAAAATATATATTTAAAAAATTCAGGTTTTATTGCAAACAATGGCATGAATTCATATTCCGCCTCATTCCATTCAGAGCAGGAAGGTCTTTTAGGGGAGAGCTGGGTGTGTCTACGGCACTGCAAGGCCGTGGTCCAAGCATTGGGACTTCTGGCTCGTGTTTTGTCCCCCTTTGTCCTTAGTCTCCAGGCACGAGGCGCATTCGGTGTCCCCAGCCTTCTGTATAACGACGCCTGTACCTCCCATGCATCAGCTCCCACGCGCCTCATGCCAGGCGGAAGTCGCGCTTCGTACGCTAGCAGCCAGCCATGTGGAGCTTTTCCGTGCTGTGATTTTCGCTTCGCACTTCATCGTTTATTACTTTTTCTTTGCAGGTTTGTTGTGGCCTGCTCAGCCTGGAAGTCCTGTGCAGAGACGGACGCAGAGAGGCTGGTTCAGCTGATGTTCCGTGCTTTCCAGGATATGATGCAGCTGACAAACTCGGCTCATCTCTAGAGACTCACTGTGCACTAAGCACTTACCACGACCATGTAAACTGGGTGCTAGGAGTGGGTTGCTGAGGGGAGGTGAGGAGGAGGGTCAACTTGAGGGAAATGTAGAAATTAATAGAATCATGCTCTCTAAAGCTATACTGACATACAACGTAGAAATGTTATTTTTAAGCTTCCTCTGATGCAGCAGCAATGCAAATTTTGATATAGTGATTATAGAACTATGCAAAGTTTAAGATAAGCCTCAACAATGCAATTCTACAAAATTTAACAATGCAAGTCTAATTTTAACTTTTAAATATTTCTATTGATACTTGTAAAGGTTATAAAGTCCCTCTCTGAACATCATGGTAGAGCAGTGATTTTCAACTTTTTTCATCGCATGGCACATCAAAAAATCTATTTTTTGCCAATATGACAAAAAAAAAAATAGGTATAATTTTGATTCATTCACCCTGGACAGCTATTGTTCTGTTTGCTGTTGTCTTTTTTTTTTTTTTGACAATCTAAGGGAAAAGAGGTCAGTGTCCCTGACTAGTCAGCTGTTAAAAATGCCACGGCACACTGGTTGGAAATCACTGTCATAGAGTCTATCTCTCAGGCACTTTAACATTTTTTAATTGCCAAAGGGTATGAAATACCTGGTTGGAGGCTAATTTCCCTGAAATCAGTGTCTTTCACATTCACCACAGGGACACAAGCTTACTGTGTCTGAGGAAAACCACCACAAGTTAATGGTGATGAACAGAAACAGTTCCTGCTGACCAGCCAGGCTGGCTCGGTCGGCTGGAGTGTCATCCCAGGCACTGAAAACTGTGGGTTCAGTCCCTGGGCAGGCACATACCTAGGTCGTGGGTTTGGTCCCTGACCGGGACATGTATGCAAGGCAGCCAATCGACGTTCTCTCTCACGTCAATATTTCTTTCTCCCTCATTCTCTCCCTTCTGCCCTCTCCCTCTCTTTGAAATCAATGAGCATATCTCCTGATGATTAAACATTTCTGTTGAACAGACAAAAACTAAGTTGTAGTAGGGAGGTTTATACCCTCTGACACGCATTAAAAAAAACCCTAACAAAATTCATTTTAGTATACTGTCATTAGTTTGTGAATATAAAATTAAAACACTTACGTATGAAATTAGTTATCAGAATTAATGACAAGGATTAAATATTAAATCAGATTCTCAGGATTTTAGTGGTTTTTATTTCTCTTTTGTTCAGTTTTGTAGTTTTTACCCTCAGAAAATAAAACTCAGAATCATATAGCTTCTTGTGTTTCATTCCTGTTTGACCTCATACTTTCTGACCTGTTACAAATTGTTGTGTAATAATGCACCTTGAACTTCCTGCTTCCAACAACGTATTACTCCTCACGACTGGTGTCAGTTGACGGTGCCCGTTTGGAGATCTGCTTCTGTCTTGCCCGAGCCATGGATGCGGCTGCTGGACGGTGGCTGGTAAGTCTGAGATGGCCCTACTCACTGGGGACTGGTGGCTGGGACTCCCTCTCCACGTGCTGTCCGATCATTTGGTATTGTAACTGGATTTCTGTACGTGGCAGTGGGTGTTCTAAAGGGGGAAGGTAGAAGGTGCAAGGTCTCTCGAGGCCTGGGCTCTGAAGTCACGTTGAAGTTGCATGATGTCACATCTTTTGCTTTCTGTTGGTTAAAACAAGTTACAAGGGCAGTCCAGATTTAAGGGGTCAGGAGAAAAGTGTCACCTTTGGATTAAGAGGAGCAGCAGAGTCAATTTCATAAATGACTTTAAAAATATAAGCAAAGCCCTAGCTGGTTTGGCTCAGTGGCTAGAGCATCAGCGTGTGGACTGAAGGATCCCAGGTTTGATGTCATGTATGCAGCTGCTGGCTGTGGCTGGTAAGTCTGAGACGGCTTTACCCATTGTCTGGGGACTGGTGGCTGGGCGCTCTCTCCTCGTGCTGTCCGATCACTCAGGATTTCAACTGGATTTCTGTACTTGGCAGCAGGTGTTCTGAAGGGGAAAGGTAGAAGGTGCAGGGTGCGGGTTCAGTTCTGGTCAAGGGCACATGCCTGGGTTGCAGGCTGGATCCCCAATAAGGGATGTGCAGGAGGCACCGATCAGTGATTCTCATCATTGATGTTTCTATCTCTCTCCCCCTTCCTTTCTGAAATCAATAAAAATATT
>PVJC01006208.1:0-55797 GCA_004026665.1 Murina feae | reverse complement strand
TCCAAGACGGGTCTTCCAAGGCGGATGGATGCGCTTCCATGGCCTCAGCCTCCTAGGCGGCGGGGTGGGAGGAGGTAGGTGCAGGGAGGAGGGCCTGCCCGGGGCAGGTGTGGAGGCGCCTTTATGCTGTCCGGGTGGGAAAGGCACACCCAGCTGGGCGGGAGGGACCCTCCTTTGCATTGCAAATTGCGTCAGCACCAGATGAAATTAAGGGGTGTTTCCGGCATTCTGAGGCGACCTAAGGATAATCTGGGGGGTTCCCTGAATGAATTCGGGCCCGGGGAGAAAGAGGCCATTTCTCTTCCCTGTAGAAGCCTCTGCTGATCCGCACCCTCCAGGCACAGCTCCCTTCCCACAGGTCTTCTAACAGCGGGTGGGAGAGGCCCCTCTGGAAGTAGAGAAGAGACTGACAGGTTGGTTCCCAGCTGATCACAGAGCTTTTTACCTCTGGGGCTGGATTGAGATGCGGGGTCCTCACGCAGGCACGTGAGGCAGGAAGGCAGTAAAGGAGTCGTCAGGGAGGAATGGGTAAAGGGGAGTCCAAACCACACCTCCAATTGTGACAGTTCATCTACACCAAATGAAGACTTCAAATACGCTATGCTTTCCCTACCCAGTGGGCAAACACTTAGAGTTAACGCCACGTTTTTCCAGTGGTTTTCTCCGCCCACATCCCTATTCTGTTTTATTTAATTATGTGCATTCTATTACTAGTGATTCCCCTCTCTCGGCTCTCTTCCTTGTCTTGCAGTTCTTCCCATTAGGAACATTTTTTATGTGTGTTTGTGTATCGGTTTTGTAACACATTCTTTCGTGGACATGTATCTGAAATTCAGAGAGAGCAGTCAGTGTATGTACCTGATGTGTTCCTCATTCTCCACTCCTTTGCAAGTTTCTAAGATTTCGGAATGTACATTTATATCTGCGGCTCCCAAGCGACCAAGAGTCCTCCCTGGAGCCAGCACCACCCATCATGGGCCCTGCCTCCTGGTTCCCCAAGACAAAACAGGCACAGGCGGGAGGGAGAAAGAACTCGAATTGTTTTTTGTCACCTTCGTGTGTAGCTGAAGGACAGTTCTCTGACTGCGGATAAAACTGTCTCCTGGTCATGGAGCAAATGCAGCTGCGTTACCGCCACACCCTGTGGTGGGGAGGATGGAGCAGCGAGGGGACGCAGCCGAATTGCAGGCGTCCTTGGTGGCCAGGGTCTTCTGGGCCACTGAGCTGGGACCCACTGTTTTGGGAGATGCAGTGGTGGCTGTTGGAGAAGGAAAACGCTCCAAAGGGTCCCCACCCTCGAGGTCTCAGAGGCCACCTGCTTATCTTGGAGCCGGGTCACCCTGTGGCCCAGGAAAGAAAAGTGTGGGTTTCCACCGTCTCAGCACAGAAGCCGCAGGGAACAGAAAGTTCTTCCCAGGGAGGCTTGGCCTTGGTCCTGAGAGTGCTTGCAGGTGGGGACAAGACGGTAGCCAGGGCGACGGGGCCCCTGTGAATCTCAGGGCTGCAGTCCAGCTCTCACCCCGGGAAAGGCTGCAGGCTCCTGTCAGTCCCCAGGTCCCCACCAAGTGCGGTTTTGTGCTCCTCTGGTCTCTGGGGGTCCTAACCAGATAGGAGGAAGGGGGTAGCGACATTAATCCTGGGAGAAAAATGGAACAACTCGCTCATCTTGGGTTAAATGATCCAGAGTCAAACTCTGCGGGACAGGTGGAATTAGGGGTGGAATTAGGGCTGGACCTGAGAAAAGAAATCTGTTTTGCTGACACTGGTGGGTAGAAAGCTCCCAATCATCCTGCTAGTGTTGGGTAAGGGGACCGCAACCAGGTCTGCAAGCAGAGGGAGGCCTGGGGGTGGGCTGGGAGGCCTAGGATGGGAAGTTTTCTCTCTCTAAATGGATTCTTTCCCCTCAGCACATCGTATCCACGGTGTATTCAGCCTTTGTCTGGGTCAAATAGCCTGTTGAGGCAGGTATGTCTGGACTTCAATGGCATGATTATCTTCCTGTTCTCAAGTTCACACATCCCCAACCCTTAGGAAGCAGTTTGTCATTCTTCCATGTTCCAGGGGCTGTGATGGGCGCCTTACACGCAGAGATGAAGAACTGGCTACAGGTTTCAGACCTTCCATTCCAGTGAGAGAGCAAACACACAGTCAGGAGACCGTTCAGAATACAGCCAGCTCTGTGAGCATTGCGGTAGCTGATTTGAGGATCAGAAAGGAACTGCAGGGGCTGAAGGGGGATTGCAATAGAAGTAATAAATAACAAATAACACTACAGAAAAAAAAATCAAACAACTTAATATGATAGTGAAGGTGGCAGATGATTGAAAGCTCAAGCTAGTAGCAAGGTTTCGGTAGTTACTTGGGACACTCCGCTGACTTGAGGACTGGGACAAGGAGCCTGAGGATGAACTAGCTCTGCTGGGAGCTTAGGAGAGTGAGGCCAACGCAAAATGGTTAGAGCCCAGTCTGCATAGCAATCCGACAGCTTTACTGGTCCAATTCTCCTTTTTCTTTTTTCCTTTCATATGTAATAATAATACAAAAAATGCCTGCTTATCTTCATCCCTACATCCTCTAGAACCCGTTTGGAGACAGTGTTTAAGCTTAGCTGTACTGCCCTGTCCAGTGTCATTCAGTGATTAGAGCACCTTTCATATATATATATATATATATATATATATATATATATATATATATATATATTTTATTGATTTTTAACAGAGAGGAAGGGACAGGGACAGAGAGCTAGAAATAGCGATGAGAGAGAAACATCGATCAGCTGCCTCCTGCACACTCCCCACTGGGGATGTGCCCGCAACCAAGGTACATGCCCTTGACCAAAATCGAACCTGGGACCTTTCAGTCCTCAGGCCGACGCCCTATCCACTGAGCCAAACAGGTCAGGGCTGATTAGAGCACCTTTCCAGGCACTGAAGGCTCCAGGGTTCAGTTCGCAGGTTGGGGCGTGGCTGGGAGGCAACCAGGGACTGCTTCTTTCTCACTTAGATGTTCCTATCTCTATCATTATCTCTGTCTTTATCTCTACATCTCTATCTCTTTTCCTCTCTCTGTCCCTCCCTTCTACTCTCTCTGAAAAGCAATGGAAAAAAAATATCCTCAGGTGAGGATAACCAAACAAAAACAAAAGTTTAGTTGTTCTTATTATTCTATTTGATAGTCAAATTTTTGTTGCCTTAGGTCCTGGAAAGCCCTTTAATCTCATTCCCCAACCCCACCCCTCAGTTTCCTGTTTTCTGGTACAATAAACTGTCTCAGGTACACATTTCATTTTTCTTTCCCCAGATCTGCAATCAGCCTTTTTTCCAGGAAACTTAGTGCCATTTATTGGGAAATGTAGAAACCACCATTTTTTCATTGATACGCTCAAAATTATTTTGTTGATAATTGTACTCAGTTCTTTTAAGTAGACAGAGCTAAAATATACATTTTTTCACAGAAAAAAACACCCTTAAATCATAAATTTATAGTAACAGTCAAATTTAGATGGCACAGATAGTTTTGAGCATCCTTAGAACCTGGGAGATAGATGACAAGGAGATTATTTTAGAAAGCTTCCAGGTAAGAACCATGCTTCAGTATAAGCTTCCATTTAAGAACTCAATTCCTGATAGTCTATTAAGAAAAATTTGCCTCTAAATTTTACGCTGGGATGTCACTGGAATAACTGTTTAGAAAAGAATCACAACTACTTGACTTTTTAGGTTTTTGGTACGTACGTTAGGAACTGTGCACAAATCTAACTGTGTACTTAGTCTCAAAGCAGCCAATAAAATCTCAATTATGAAAAAAAACTATGTAGAACTGAAATTAAGCAATGGGACAATAGTTCCCAAACGTAGCTAGAAATAATGACCAAATACACTATCAGAAATATGATTAGGAAGAAGTAACACTTTGGAGGTATAATACATGGGGGAAACTGAGAGCTGACAACTGGAGAAAATAATTTCAAAGTCTAATGTTCCCAGGTAATTAACAGCCATATAGACAGCACATATAATCTCTACAAATCAAAATGATAAAGCGGGAAATCCAAAGGAGAATGCTCAAGGGATGTGATTAGGTAATTCACAGAAGACTAGCATAATACAGGTAAACCTTGCTTTTTGAAAGCTGGCTTTATGCCACTTTATTTTTATGAAAGACCTACATTAGTGCCTGTTTTCACTAACAGAAAGAAATCTGAAAAGAATTTTTGCTTTTACGAAAAAACGGAAAATAGCATGCAATGTTTATTTTATTTATTTATTTATTTTTAGCTCTTAGGGAGGCATCAGTGAGGGTGGGTCCTCACCAAGCCTTTCTCAGGACCTACACTCAGCATCTCAGCATCAAGCTAGCATGGCTTTGAGCTGTGTCTGTGAGCATCTGTGCACATCTGTTTACAAGATGTGTCTGAAGGTACCTGAAATGCCTATGAAAGCTTGTGGGGGGTGAAACTTAGAGTAAAATTTGATGTAATTGAGCATTTCCATCCTGATGAATAAAATAAAGACATTGTGCATGTGTTGAACAAGCAGAGGGGAAGAATCCAAAAGGCTCAACCCTAACCCTAACCCTAACCCTATCCCCAACCCTAAAAAAACAACAAAAAAAAAACACAAAAGGCTTCTGAAGTTACTATTGGGTTCTGCTAAATGGTCTCTTTTAGTCAGCATCTGGTAATAGATAAAGAGAAAAGTCTATTGCTTAAGTGGATTGATGGCTGTGCAAATCATGGTATTCCATTATCCTATACTTAAGGAGAAATCAAGTCAGTCTTTTTAGTAAGTGAAATACCCGGCACACACATTATTTCTACTTTTTACAGTCTGTAATGTGTATCACAGTGATGACAAAAAAAATTTTGAAATGTTCTAAATTAAATTACAGCAGGCCAGCCGGGCCAGCATGGCTCAGTGGTTGAGCGCTGACCTATGAACCAGGAGGTCATGATTTGATTCCTGGTCAGGGCACATGCCCAAGTTGCAGGCTCAATCCCCAGTAGGGGGCATACAGGAGGCAGCTGATCAATGATTCTCTCTCATCGTTGATGTTTCTATCTTTCTCTCCCTCTCTGAAAAAAATATACTCTAATAAAAGAGTAATATGCAAATTAACCTTCACTCCGAGACACCTAAGCCATGCCCACCAGCCAATCAGAGTGACTGTATGCAAATTAACTGCCATCAAAGATTTTTGCGTACACAGGAGAGCGAAGACTAAAGACAGTGTAGAAGGAAGCCAAATGCTGCAGAAGGGAGCCAAGCGGTGGAGAAGGGAACAGAGCTGAGGCAGCGGAGATGGTGAAGAAGGGAGGGAGAAGGAAGAAGTGGGGGGGGGGGGGGAGCCAAGGCAGCAGAGATGGGAGTTGAGGCAGCAGAGGTGGGAGCCGAGGCGGACTTCGCTCCCTTCTCTACTTTGCTCTGGCTCAGGAAGCCCTATTCTTGCAGGAATCTTCCTGCAACAGGCTACTAGTATGTATATATTTAAGAGCTCTTGGTCCCACTGGCAAGTGACCAGATCCCCAGCAGCATCCCCTTGGGATCTCCCTAAATAAATAAATAAATTATAGCAGGCCAGAGGATGGAGGGGAGAGACAGAAGCTAACCAGTTAACAACTACAGTGGGAAACCAGGAAAACACTGTTTACATTCCTGAGTGTATGTAGAAAGTGAGTTAACTTCTAGGTGCCTAGCTCCGTGACTACCTAAGGAGAGGCCAGGCGCCTCTCTCCTTGCTTACCCATGACCTTTCCACGCTGTTGTCCACCAGCAACCCAAAGGACCAAATACTGCCTTACAGATCATGGAGCTACCCACTTCACCTCCCACCCCTTCATCTACAGCCAATGTAAATTCTTCAGAACAGTGTTCATCTTTCTTCCTCAAACGGTTTCCATAAAAGAGCCCGTCAACTCCAGGGCAGAGGGTTTGCTCGTCTTTTCCACGCGGACCTGCCTCATCCCCAGGACCTGGGCCTTGTCTGGCTGGCATTTGGTTCAGTAAATACTTTCTTTCAGAAAAGCTTTCAGCTGTGGAAGTTTTCTGTTTCACAATATCATCCTGCTTTTACTAGATGTTAGTGTTATTTTAGGTTTTATGTTATTTGCTGTAATTTTGTAGGCTATTATGGCTCAAAAATTTTCCATATAAATTTATGGTAATTGCTACTTCATTTTATGCCCTTTTAGTTTTTAAAAAGTTGCATAGGAACACTGTGCTTTCAGATTGTGGGGAAATCTGTAATACAAATTGGCTAAAGAGTGTATAAAGAGAAGCTCAAAATCATTATAGATAAATACATGCTAAAGCTGTAAAACTGTTCACAGATGGATTGGTTCAATATTTGACTGTTACCATTTTCGCTTGTTTGAAGACTTTTTGCTTCTCTTTTATATTCCTTGACCATTGTTTTCCTGATTTTCTTGAATTGTCTTTCTGTGTCTTCTGGCAGCTCACTGAGCTTTCTTAAAACAGCAATTTTGAATTCTTTATTGGGTAACTCACAGATCTCCATGGCTTTCGTGTTGGTTACTGGAAGGTTTTTGTGACCCATTGGTAGTCTCATGTTTCCTTAATTATCCATGTCCCTGGAAAGTTTACATTTCTGTCTTTGCATTTGAAACAGCAGTCACCTCTTCTAGTCCTCCCTGACTTTGGGAGGGAAACCAGAGCTCCTGATGTTCTGGCTGACCTACGAGTACACCTGCCCCACGCTTCTTGCGCCCTCTTGTGGCAGAAGTCTTGAGCTTGTATGCTTTCTCTGGATCCTGCAAAGGACCAGGTTAGCCTCACTTTAGTTTTCCCAAAGGTGGCGCTGAAGTTCAAGTTTGGCATTTCTCTGGCTTGCAGATTCCAGCCAGCTTTCTGCCTAAGTTCAAGGTCTGAGAAGTCTCATTGTAGACTTGTGCACAGGTGGGAAAGCTAAGCTCACGCACACACGCGCACTCCCTCTCATCTCCTCCCCTTCCACCCCACCCCTATCCCCCCAGACAAATAACCAGCTGCGGCTAAGATCTCTCTGACTTTAAGCTGTGCTGCCTTGTGGTCAGAGGTCTTGCAGGTACAGTAAAACTATTCTCTTCCTCTCTCCAATGCATCCAAACTCGCTTTTCCCAAACTGTGTCCAGCACACTGGAACCTCTCCTCTGGAGACCTGAACCTGCACGAAGGCTCTTTTTGTCCATTGGTCTTTGTCTGAGAGTGTTTTTTAGGGGCTGCAAGACCACCAGCAAGAGGGCTTGAGCTGGCTCATAGGCCACTTCGGGACCTACAGCAGGTCTATAAGCCTATTACCTGACACAGGTGGGTGCTGGATTCCATGGCTTCCACAAAGCACTTTTGTCTGTGTATGAACACCAAGTTAATGTTGCCTAAAGGCAGACAACGAACATTTTATTCCACCATGATGCTTGTGTCATTTCTCTGAAAACTGATTTTGGGCCAGTCTGCCTAGCAGTATTGCTGGAAAGGTGAAAGAGAAGAATAGAGGGCAAGTCTTTACAAGGTTGGGCAGAAAAAAATAGTGGCTTCTGTAGGGATGACTACTGTAGGCATGACTTCTGTAGGCATGGCCATGCTGACCATTCAGCCACAGGTGGTTTGAAGAAAGGTATGAAGATTATCTACACTAATCTAATCTAATAAAAGAGTAATATGCTAATTGTGTCACCCCACTACATCCCAAGCCACGCCCACCAGCAAATTAGAGCAACTACATGCAAATTAACTCAACCAAGATGGCAGCCGGCAGCCACGGAGTTGGAGCAAGGAGGAGGCTTGGTTGCCCTGGTGATGAAGGAAGCCAAACTTCCAACCTGCCCTGGCAGGCTGTGGCCTCTGCTCAAGGCAACCAAGTTTCCATTATAGAAGCCACAGAGCTGGAGCAAACAGGAGGCCTTGTTGCCCTGGCGATGGGGAAAGCTAAGCTTCCCTCCTCCCTTGGCCAGCTGTGGCCTCTGCTCAAGGCAACAAAGTTTCAATTATAGAAGATAAATAAACCCCAGATATCTGCTTCCAGCCAGCCTCACTGAGAGCTTGGGTCGCTGGGGGCTGTGGCCAGCCTGCAAACAGCCATCAGCCCCCCACCCAGGATGGCCCTCCACCTCATGGGGTGAGGGTTCCTGCTGTGGGGCTTGACCAGCCTGAAAACAGCCATCTACCCCTCACCCAGACTGACCAGGTGCCCCAGCAGAACCCCCCACCCTGAAGGGGCTATGACCAGCCTGTAAACAGCTATTGGTCCCTCAACCAGGCTGGCCAGGCACCCCAGGGGGGGACACCCACCCTGAAGGAACTGTGGTCAGTCTGCAAACAGCCATCAGCCCCTCACCCAGGCTGGCCATGCACCCCAGGGGAGACCTTCACCCTAAAGGGGCTGTGGCCTGCCTCCAAACAGCCATCAGCCCCTCACCCAGGCTGGCTAGGAACCCCAATGGGACCCCCATCCTGACCCGGTACACCCTTCAGGGCAAACCAGCCAGCCCCCACCCATGCACTAGGCCTCTATCCTATATAATAAAAGGGTAATGTGCAAATTGACCCTAACAGCAGAACCACTGGGAACGACTGGTCACTATGACACACACTGACCACCAGGGGGCAGATGTTCAATGCAGGAGCTGCTCCTGGTGGTCAGTGCATTCCCACAGGGGAGCTCTGCTCAGCCATAAGCCAGGCTGATGGCTGCCAGTACAGTGGTGGTGGTGGGAGCCTCTCCTGCCTCCTCAGCAGCACTAAGGATGTCCAACTGCAGCTAAGGCCTGCTCCCTGCTGGCAAGTGGACATCTTCTGAGGGCTCCCGGGCTGCCAGGGGGATGTCTGACTGCCAGCTTAGGCCCGACCCCAGGGAGTGGGCCTAAGCCAGCAGGTGGACATCCCCCAAGGGGTCCCAGACTGCAAGAGGGCACAGGGTGGGCTAAGGGACTCCCCCCACCCCCCGGAGTGCAAAAATTTTTGTGCACCAGGCCTCTAGTCCTAATAATAAAAAAAGGCCAGCCACCATAAGTGTAAGGACCTGAATGACCAGAGACTAAAACCACTATGGCCCCTTGCCCAGACAAGCAGTTAGGGGCAATCAGGCAGGCAGAATGGATAGAGGTGATCGGGTAGTCAGATCAGCAGTTAGGAGTGAGTGATCAGGTAGGCAGGCAAATGGTTAGTGGTAGGTGATCAAGTAGGCAGATGGCCCTTTCGCAAGGATAGCCCCACCCTCCAGCAAAGGAGGGAGGCCCAGGTCCCCAGCAATGACTCTGTGGCAGGTGTGTGGCCAGTCAGTGATCACCCCACAGAGGGAGGCCAAGGCCAGCCAAGCCATTGCACCCTGCGCCTGTCACCTGCAGAGGGAGGCCACCAGTGGTGGTGGGGGGGCAGTGCTGCACATATGGCAAGCAGTGGTAGTGGGGATGGGGCCAACTGCCTGCAGCTGGGGTAAGGAAAGCCCTGATAGGGCCCTAATCTCAGGCCAGGCTAGGGAACCTACCCGAGGAGTCCTGGATTGTGAGAGAGTGCAGGCCTGGTTGAGGGGCCCCCCTCTCCAGTGCACAGATTTTCATGCACTGGGCCTCTAGCCCTATATAATAAAATCATAATATGCAAATTGACCATCCCTTTGGGATGCCTAAGCCACACCCATCAGCCAATCAGAGCAACTGTATGCAAATTAACCCAGCGAACATGGAGACCGGCACTCAGGGAACTGAGTAAACAGGCAGTTTCCGATGCAGCAGGAGTGAAACTGTTTGCGGGCCACCTGGGCTTCTCTCTGCTCCAGGGAGCAACATATTTGCAACATTGTTTCAATCCTAGGAGCTGAAGCAAACAGCAGGCCGGGCCTGACTTCTAAGGGAAACATTGTTTCATTATAGAAGCCAGAGCTGAAGCAGAGAGGTTTCGTTAACTGCTTAGGCCCTGGCTTAAAGGAACAGTGTATCAATCATAGAAGATAAACAAACCCCAGGAACCTGCATCCAGCCAGCCTTGCTGGGACATTGGGTCAATGGGAGCTGTGGGCAGCCTGAAAGCCTGAAAGCCATCAGCCCCTCACCCAGGCTGGCCAAGTACCCCAGTAGGGACCCAAAACCTGAAGGGACTGTGGGCAGTCTGAAAGCCTGAAAGCGCCCCTTAGCCTGTCATCCAGGCTGGCCACATCCCAATGGGGTGAGGGATCCCATTTGGAGGCTTGGCCAGCCTGCAAACAGCCATCAGCCCTTCACCCAGGATGGCCAGGTACCCCAGTAGGGACCCAAAACCTGAAGGGACTGTGGGCAGCCTGAAAATGGCCCTCAGCCCATCACCCAGGCTGACCAGGCACATCAGCAAGTGGACATCTCCCGAGGGGTCCCAGACTGCGAGAGGGCACAAGTCGGGCTGATGGACCTCCCAAGTGCACAAATTTTTGTGCACCGGGCCCCTAGTTTTTATATAATGTCCCAGGTTTTTAGTTGTGCTTAGTGGGAGAAGTAGGAAAAAGTATACTGCTTCCATCTTCCTAGAAGTGGTAGTCTTTCTTTTCTTTTAATAAGTTTTGCACTTTTTTTTTAGATATACTTTATTGATTTTTTACAGAGAGGAAGGGAGAGGGATAGAGAGTTAGAAACATCGATGAATGAGAACATCAATCAGCTGCCTTCTGCACACCCCTCACTGGGGATATGCCTGCAACCAAGATACATGCCCTTGACCAGAATCGAACCTGGGACCCTTCAGTTCCCAAGCTGACACTCTAACCACTGAGCCAAACCGGTTAGGGCTAGAAGTGGTAGTCTTGCATTCATTTTGCTTTTTTAAAAAAGTTGTATAAAAATATTATTTATTTTGATTCTGAGTTTTGGTCTCCTTATATTTGTCACCTCAGGCAATACCTCCTTCACCTCACCCCAGTTCTGGACCTGTTTGGAAGTCCTCTGTGAGTCTGGAATAATTTTTAAAATCAATCCAAAATAAAGCAAGAAAGGAGAGAGCGCTAACACAGAACAGAAAGACATGTAGAAAATGTAATAAATTTAATCCCAAATATATTAGACTAGGGGCCCAGTGCACAAAAATTTGTGCACTCGGGGGGGGGGGGGTGGTCCCTCAGCCCGGCCTGTGCCCTCTCACAGTCTGGGACCCCTCGGGGGATATCCACCTGCTGGTGTGCCTGGCCAGCCTAGGTGAGGGGCTGATAGCTGTTTGAAGGATGGCCAAGCCCCCCAGTGGGGACCCTCACCCCATGGGGGTGTGGCCAGCCTGGGTGAGGGGCTGATGGCTGTTTGCAGAGAGGCTGGCTGGAAACTGGTATCTGGGATTTATTTAACTTCTAAAGCTGAAACTTTGTTGCTTTAACTGGAGCCAGTGTTGGGTTGCCCCTGACAATCCAAGCTTCCAGCGCTTCCTTGAGCCCCTCTGGGGTCTCTGGGGTTTATTTATCTTCTATAATTGAAACTTTGTTGCGGAAACTTTGTTGCCACAGCTGGCCTAGGCAGACAGGAACCTTAGCTTCCTGCATCACCAGGTCAAGCCTCCTGCTTGCTCCAGCTCCGTGGCTGCTGGTTACCATCTTGGCTGAGTTAATTTGCATACAGTTGTGCTGAATGGCAGGTGGGCATGGCTTGGTTGGCGGGCGTGGCTTAGGTGTCTTGGAGTGATGGTTAATTTGCATATTACTCTTTTATTAGATTAGATGACATTAAACATAATAGACTGGGTACTCTAATATTAAGAGGTCAAGGAAAAGAGGAAGATCCACAGAGCTATCAAGGAGGGACTGGTGAATTCCATGTTTTCAATAAAAATAAAAAATAGAGCGTGGCCAGTGTGATGCAGTGGTTGAGAGTCTACCTATGAACCAAGAGGTCATCGGTTAATTTCCCGTCAGAGCACATGTCCAGGTTGTGGGCTAGATCCCCAGGTGGGGGCCTGCAGGAGGCAGCCGATAGATATTTCTATCTCTCTATTCCTCTCCCTTCCTCTCACTCTAAAAAGATCAATAAAAACATATTAAAAAATAGAAGCAGCAGCTGTACTTGGATCTTAACGTGGGAGTTGGGGGCTGGATTACGAAGAGGGCGTAGAGAGAATAGATGGTGATGGAAAAAAATAAAAAATACGCATTCAAAATTATTCTGTAAAAACAAAAAACAAAAAAGAATCTTTGACAATAACAACATTCTGGAGTTTCTCCAACTTCCAGGAGAATAGTAACCTTTCCATACCCGGATGTTACTATATTTCATATTGTTGTTGTGCCAAGATGGGACAAGAGCTGCTGAACTTGAACACTTAAGATTCAGCCGCTATTTAGGACCACAGTACTGAAAAGGAAACTTCTGGGCCAGGTGTCATCCCCTGCTTAGCTTGCTATCTTCAGGGACATGTGCTCCCTGACCACTGTCCTACCTTCTTCCCCAGCTCCACAAGATGTTTGGGTGACCCCTCCCCCCCTATTTTGGAGTTTCCAAGTCAGCCCTCCATGACTACTCTATGAGTCACCATTCACAAGCTGGGCAGCAACTAACTGTTCTCAAGTACATACTTCTACATACTATTGTCCTGAATCCAGAACATTGCCTGAAGGAAGAAAAGGAGGAAATAATAGCCCTAATATTTTCTCAGTTTTTTATTTGTGGCATGTTTAAAATACTGCTTGTGCCTACAAAAGATCTGGACTTGCTGTATTTGGATTCATTGGAGACACCCTCAATGTTCTGTTCCTTTGGGCAGTCAAAATGAAGACCTCAATTTTAATCCATAATAGCTTTTTAGAAATTCTAACAGGTAGCAATATAAACCTTATACTGGGGCATAACAATGAACACCATTTACTGAAAGCTTGCCACATACAAGCTACTAATACAATTGCTTCCCATTTGCTATCTCATTTGCTTCCCACAAACAACACTATTTTAAAGGTAAGGATGTTTGATGATGTTAAGCAATTTACTCAGTTAGCCTGCTATTAAGTTGAACAAAGACTCAACCCAGGCTATCTTTCCAACCAAACTTTTAACCACCACACTATCTCCTTTCCAATGTTGGCTTGAAAGATAAGAGGATATCCCAAAAGTAGCCAGAACTATTTGCCAATTCTCCTTAAGTCTGAGGAATGCATATTAACTCCAGAGAATACCTATTAACCTAGTTATTAACTGACACAAAATCTGCACCATGAAGTTAAGACTCACATGATTTCACTGACATGTGGGATATAAAACTGAAAGCAACAATTGAACGAACAAACAAACAAAAAAACCAAGCAAAACTCATAGACACAGACAACAGTTATGGGGGTTACCAGAGGGAAGGGGGGTGGTGGGAGTAACAAAGGGTAAAGGGAGTCAGATATATGGCGACAATAAGAGATCTGGCTGGGGGGAGAAGGGTGGGCACACAATGCAATATATAGGTGATACATCATAGAATTGTACAGTTGAAACCTATGTAATCTTATTAACCAACTAGAGGCCCAGTGCATAAAACTTGTGCACTTGGGGGAGGAGGGAGGGTCGCTCAGCGGGGATTGCAAGAGAGTGCAGGCCAGGCCGATGGACCCCATCAGTGCACAATTGGGGCCGGGGAGGGACATGGAAGGTTGGCCAGCCAGGGAGCAACCACAGGAGGGCTCCAGGGCATGTCCAGCACGTCCCAATTGACCAGACCCCAGCAGCAAGCTACCAGTCAGAGCATCTGCCCCCTGGTGGTCAGTGCACAGCATAGTCAGCGATTGAGCAGCCTTAGCATATCATTAGCATATTATGCTTTGATTAGTTGAATGGCCAACTGGACACTTAGCATATTAGGCTTTTATTATATAGGATGTAAACCCAATAATTTAATTTTTTAAAAATCCACACTAAAGAGAACTGTGTTTGAACGCTACATTCTTAGATCATCTGTCCTTGTAGGTACTTGATTACTGAATGCCTCTGGAGGAAATCACAATATCCAGAAGACTGCTATCATATAAATTCTTGGTCATCAGCGTTTACCGATCCTGTTGATGTTACTGTGATAGTACTATGTCCAAAATCCATTTCAAATCTTTTCCATTCTGTTCTGTGGTAGGAAGCCCCTAAGATTGGCCCCAACGATCATGCCTCCTGGTATTTGTGCCCTGGACTGTGGGGTATACCTGGTGATTAGCTTCTAACAAGTAGGATACAGGAAATGTGATGGAATGTCACTTCTGAGATTATGTTGGCTTCTGTTGTGCTCACTCTCTTTTGCTCTCTTATTTGCTCTTTCTAATGGAATATAGCCATCAGTCTGTATGGCGAACCCCTTGTGGAGGAAAACTTGCACAGAAAACCAAAGTCCTCAGTCCAACCGCCCAGGAGGAACTGAATTCTTACCACAATCACTTAAGTGGCATTGCAAGCAGATCTTTCCCCAGCTATCCCAGTTGACATCATGATTGGAACCTTGTGAAAGACCTTGAAAACCCAGCCAAGTGATAGCCACATTTCGGACCCGCAGAAACTGTGAAATAATATTGTTTTGGGCAATTTGTTACACAGCATTAAATAACTAAAACATCTTCCAATCTCAAACATCTTCCCAACAACGTACACACCCTTCTCCCAATCTCAGATTGTAGTAGGTGATCTGGCCACCTATTTCATGGAGAAAATAGATGTGATTTTTTCTTCAGTTAGGAATTTTCTCAACTACAAAGCAAATATACATGCCTAAGAGCATTAATGCTTTCAGGAACAGTAAATGTCCTTTCTCCTATCTAAGGCTGATTCATTCACCTGTCTCAACTTCATTTTCCTTATATTTTTAATAGAGGCCTGGTGCACAAAAATTTGTGCACTGGGGGGTGGGGAGGTTTCAGTCCAGCCTGTGCTCTCACAGTCTGGGACCCCTCGGGGGATGTTCACCTGCTGATTTAGGCCTGCTCCCCAGGTGATCAGGCCTAAGCTGGCAGTCAGACATCCCCCTGGCAGCCCAGGAGCTCTCAGGGGATGTCCACTTGCCAGCGGGGAGCAGGCCTAAGCTGCAGTTGGACATCCTTAGCACTGCCGAGGAGGCAAGAGAGGCTTCCACCACCAACATTGTACTGGCAGCCATCAGCCTGGCTTGTGGCTGAGCAGAGCTCCCCCTGTGGGAGTGCACTGATCACCAGGGGGCAGCTCCTGCATTGAGCATCTGGCCCCTGGTGGTCAGTGTGTCATAGTGACCAGTCATTCCCAGTGGTTCTGCTGTTAGTATCAATTTGCATATTACCCTTTTATTATATAGGATAGAGGCTTGGTGCATGGGTGGGGGCCGGGTTATTTGCCCTGAAGGGTGTCCTGGATCAGGGTGGGGGTCCCATTGGGGTTCCTGGCCAGCCTGGGTGAGGGGCTGAGGGCCGTTTTCAGGCTGCCCATAGCCCTTCAGGGAGGGGGATCTTGCTGGGGTGTCTGGCCAGCCTGGGTAAGGGGCTGAGGGCTGTTTGCAGACTGGCCAAGCCCACCAGCAGGGACCCTCACCCCATGAGGGTTTGGCCATCCTGGGTGAGGGCCTAATGGCTATTTGCAGGCTGGCCATGGCCCCCAGCAACCCAAGCGAGGATGGCTGGAAGCAGGTATCTGGGTTTATCTTCTATAATTGAAACTTTGTTGCCTTGAGCAGAGGCCACAGCCTGCCTAGGCAGGCAGCTTCCTCCATCGCCGGGGCAAGACTTCCTGTTTGCTCTAGCTCTGTGGCTGCCAGCTGCCATCTTGGTTGGGTTAATCTGTATATAGTCGCTCTGATTGGCTGGTGGGCATGGCTTACCATGTAGCAGAGTGACACAACTAGCATATTACTCTTTTATTAGATCATCTTCTTTTGCTGGATCCTTCCCTGTCAGCATTTAAATTGCTGAAGTTTCTTCTATCCAAAAATAAAACTTAAAACAGGCTTTACCCATCACCCTCTATAGGTACTCCTTTCTCTCCTCCCTCTTTTTTAATGAGAGTTCTGTCATCGTTATCCCAATTTCTTTTCCTAATCATTGCTTAAGCTACTTGGATCGAGAATTCTCCCCCTGGCCCCCAAAGAACTTAATTAAAACTGTTCTTACTAAAGCCTTCTACCAAAGGCATCCATGATGCTACATTTAATGGATCACTTCTACACTTCATTTACTTTGACCTCTTGGTGGCATGTGGCATCGCTGATCATACTCTCTCTTTTGCAATGTTGCCCTCCTTGATGTCATACTCCTCTGGTTTTCCATCTATCTCCAGCTGCCAATACTGTCCTTTCAGGTTCGGCATCTTCCTTTCCTACTCAACCCACACATATTGGTACTTCTCAGGGATAAAGTCCGACACTCTCTTCTATCCTGTCTCTATAAGCCAAGAGGTCAAACTCCAACGCTTTCAAAACAAGGCAAATAAAAAAGAATGATGCAATCTGGGTCTAAGACACTAGAAAGTGATGGGGGTCGTGGCAAACTGCAGAGCTCATGTCCCATATATTCTACAGGAGTCTCCTTTGGCTTCACCCAATGGTTATACAGGAAAGGAGCGTTATATGCTGGAATTTCCAAAATATCTATCTATATACAACTTCTTTAACTTAAAAAACACACACAAACACTGTGTGAATAATAATGATGGTGATGTTAAAACCTACAAACTGCTGGTCTATTATCCCTGCCAAGTTTCCTTAAACAATCTAATCTATTTCCATGGCTTCAGTACCCACTTTATACTGAAAATCTCTATGGTTAGCTCTCTCACCTAGGCTCTATTCAGGTCCGTATATAATGTGCCTTGTTGACATCATCTCCATTCAGTTGTCTCCTTAAAATTATCCATCTATTCTCCCCAACCAGTTCCTCCACTCATATTCCCCCTTTTTTTTTTTGGTAATGATACCAAGAATCTACCAGCTTAAGCCAGAAATCTAGGAGCCATCCTTGTCATGAATGCATTCAATGTTACATATTTAGTACCAGTGACACACTTTCCAGCCAGTGTTGATTCCATCACTGGATTCCATCCGGTTCCCTAATCCCAATTGCCACTCTGGTTTCATCTAGATCACCAACAGCCTCCCAATGGGTGTCACGTAATCCATTTTCCATATTTGGGCTGGAATTCCTAACTCTAAAAGGCCAATCTTAGGAGATGACACTGTTCTGCTCAATCTTCAAGGCTTTCCTGCGCCGGTGAGAAAACCTTACATCCTTAACAGTGTTTGCAAGGCCCCCGAGGGTCTGTCCCGGCAACATTCTTTCAGTTCTGCAATGCTACAGTCTCAGTGTGCCTTGGTGAGGAGCACTCAGACTGCGGGCTGCTTCTCAGTCACTAGCTTCATGGACCCCCAGGTGACGTCCTACCTGGTAACAGTGAACTGTGCCAGATGTCTATCAGACCAAGTTCGGGAAGGCAGAACCATGCCTTGTTCACCACGGGACTTCCCAGGCCCTGAAGCACGGCCTATCACAGCCTTGGTTCTCAATTAATGTGTTTAAAAAGGGTGACGTTCCTGTTCAAGCCTGGAGGACAGGAGGAGGTGGGTGGGGAGAGATTAACCAAAGCATTTGAATGCACATATGCATAATCCATAATCCATGGACACAGACAATAGGGTGGTGAAGGCCTGGGGTGGCGGTGGGGGAGGTGAGGGGCGGGGGCTCAGGCTAGAAGGGGTCAATGGGGGGGATGGGGCAAGGAGACATAGTCAATACTTTCAACAATAAAGATTAAAAATAAAATAGGCCTGGCCGCTGTGGTTGCACGTGGATTTCTGAACCAGGAGGGCTCAGCGTACGCTCGGATTGTGGTCTCAGTCCCTTGCAGGGACGTGCCGGAGGAAGCCCGCCAGTGATTCTCTCCCCTCCTCCATGTTTCTATCCATGGCTCCCTCCCTTCCTCTCTGAAATTAATAAATGAAAAAAACCACACAAATACATGTTACATTCACCTTTGCATACAGCTTTTCGAGTCCGCCCCTACTTCCCGCTCTCAGACGGGAATACATGCCAGCGACCGCATGTTCCCGAAAGGAGCCCGCCACATGCGGCTCATGGCGGGTCAGCGGCCCCGAGGCGCCGTGGGGCGGGGCTGGGGCGGGTGTGGACAGCTGTGGCTACTGCACCGCGTGCGAGGAACTCGCCGGGATCCCCCGGGTCCCGCGCCCGGCGGACACGTGCTGCCCGCGGGGCACGGCGAGGGCGGGCGCTGGGGAGGACGGTCCTCCGGCGGCCGGACGTGCTCGCGCCCGTCTCCGCCCGCGCCGCGGCCGCCGGGGTCTCGGAGCTGGGACACGTGCGCCGGACGGACGCGCGCGGCCGGAGCGGCTAGCCCTGGCGAGGCCATGGAGGGCGACGCGCTGCTTCCGGGCACGGACAGGTGCGGGGCGACTTCCGAGCCGGGAGCGGAGAGCCGAGCGGGGACCGAGCGCCTCTGAAGGCCGCGGAGGAGAGCGGGGTAAGGCGGGCCGCCCGGGGCCGGGAGGGAGGGCGGAGGGCGGGGCGGGGCCGCGCGTTCAAGGCGGAGCCGCCGCCCGCGGGTTTACTCCGAGTCCGGGCGGGAGCGCGCGCACCTCGAGCGACCGGGCGGGCGGGGACCGCGGGTCGCCCGCTTGGCACTGCCAGGCCCCGCACCAGCCCGGCGCCCGCAGCCCCGCTGCCTCCTCCCCGCGCGCGTCCTCGCCCTCGCCGAGCGCCGGGTCCCCGCAGTTGGCTCCTCCCTCCGGCGCGGCCCCGCCCCCCGCCCTCTGCGCTGCGAGGCGGCTGCGTCAGCCGAGCCCGACGCGGTGACGCATCACGTCGACGTCAGTGACGCGCAGGCCCGGGCCGCTCCTCCTTCCTTGAGTGAGTGCCGGCCCGTTCGGGGCGGGGGAGACGGGGGAGGGCGGGAGGGCGGGGGAAGGAGAGGCGACCCGGGGCGTCGTTGTGGGCCGCGGGCCGGACCGGGTCCCCGGGCGGCGGGAGCCAGCGCCGGGCGGAAGGGCTGGGCGGCCGTTAGCGGGCGGCGGGGGCTGCCGGTCCCCTCCCCGCCGGACCTGCGCGCCGGGCGCCCGGCGCCTCCCGCGGCGCCCACCCGGCTCCAGCTCGCGTCTCCCGGCTCCAATTAGGTCAGGCTCCCGGGTCGGGCGGCCGCGGTCCGGCCCCCGGCCGCCACCGGCCCAGCCTTCCTTTCTTCTCCTCCTCTCGCCTTTCTCGCCGCTCGCCTTACCCTTCCCCCCCTCCCGTTCACGTTGCTGGGGTGTTGGTGTTGGTTGTCGGCTGCTTTTGGGGCGCCGTGCCCCGGCCCCGAGCTCATGGGTGCCCACGATCATGCTCCTCTTTTGTAGAGCGACCCGCCGGCCATGGAGGCCGAGGAGACGATGGAATGCCTGCAGGAGTTCCCTGAACATCACAAGATGATCCTGGACCGATTGAATGAGCAGCGGGAGCAGGACCGGTTTACGGACATCACCCTGATCGTCGACGGTGGGTAGCGTGGTGGGCGCCGGGGCGAACCGGGGGCACCGGCCCTCCCACCCCCCTCCCCCCAGCCGCCTCGTAACCCGCCCCCCGATGGCGGGCTCCCGGTTGGGGCCGAGGGCGCTGTCAGTGCCCGCTCTGCTCCCACGGGCGGCTGCAGGGGCCCCCTGGCCGGCGGGCGCGCTGTCCACATGCCCGTGGCCTTTGAACTGGCTGGAGTTTTCCCGTTGCACGCACACGTGCGGGGTGGTGGTGTGGGGACAGGGAGGATGTCTCTTGAGTGTTTGCTCAGTCGCCTTCTCTGGATAAGCTGGTTTGAGGAGTGTCTCCCAGGAGCCAGGTGGGGCAGAAGGTTGATTTTCTTCTAGTTTTTCAAATGGTCTTGGAGGGAGACTGAGAATCCTTTGCAGCACTAAGTCCCCTCTTGGGGAACCCCTTTATCAGGAATTGTGGTGCAGGGCGGGCCCAGCTTGGGTGTCTTCAGGTGAGTGGAAATAGGCTTCGTCCACGTGTTAGGCTTGGGAAAGTTTTCCCATAGCAAACACCTGCAGCTTCCCGCTGGTCTGTGTGGCTTTCTCTCCTCCCTTCCCAAACCATCTGCAGCCTTTTGGGTGCTGTTTACGTTGACTAATTTCAACGGAGTAGGATATGCCTCTCACTCCCTAAGTGGGAGGAGGTTCCTACCTCCCGAAGGACTGTAAACCCGCCTTCATAAAACTGACTTTGGACCGTCTATGGGGTAAAGATCTGGCTGTGTGTCTAATTAAGGTGAAAATTGGTCGAGATAGCTGCCAAGGATATTCTGACACTAGTGCAGTAATGGATATAGTTTTATAGTTATAGTTTGAAGGAAGACTGACTTTATGTAATTTTCTAACCTGTGTTCTCGTTATATGTTTGGTTTTTGTGGATCTGCCTGATTTTGTGTTTTTGTTTTGATCTAGGTCACCATTTTAAGGCCCACAAGGCTGTTTTAGCTGCTTGCAGTAAGTTCTTCTACAAATTCTTTCAGGAATTTACTCAGGAACCTTTGGTGGAAATAGAAGGTAAAAACTTGTTTTAAATAATACTGCTTAGCAGACATTATATTTGATGATGTGTTAAACAGTTGCGTGAGGTACCACAGTTATCAGTGGTTCCTGTTAGGTGACTGGATAGATTGTTCTTTTGACACCTGAGAATTCTTTCAGTAAAGTGCTTAGCACAGTGATCTGCCAGGAAAAACTCCTGTGTTAGGTGGTGGGTGTTGGTCTCTTAAAAGAGTCTTTTCCGCCGCTAAAACCCATGGCCATTCACTGTCTTTTGAGAACATGTGTCTTTGCTCAGTGGGCTTATGTTTCAGCCTGGGACACTGAAGGATTCTGTGGAAGCCGTGACGAGTAGATGGCCTGCTCAGTGTGAAGTGGGCTGCCAGAATGTGGAGAGGGCTAGAAAAGATGACTAGTAGCATTCAGAAGAAGTTGCAGTGGCTGTAGAAGGTCAGGGATGGAAAGGGTTATCTGCTAGAGCAGTGGTTCTCAACCTGGGGGTCGTGACCCCTTTGGGGGTTGAACAAGCCTTTCACAGGGGTCGCCTAAAGACATCCTGCATATCAGATATTTACATTCAACTCATAACAGTAGCAAAGTCAGTTACAGAGTAGCAACGAAAATAATTTTTTTTAAAAAATTCTTTATTGTTAAAGTATTAATTACATAAGTCTCTTTTTTCCTCCATTGACCTCTCCCTGGCTGCTCCCACCCCGCAGCATAGGCACTCACCCCCCCACAACGAAAATAGTTTTATGCTTGGGGGGGTCACCACAACACTAGGACCTGTATTAAAGTAAAGGGTCACGGCATTAGGAAGGTTGAGAACCACTGCACTAGATACTGTCTTACAATATTAAGTGATTTAAAATAAAATAAGTGATTGTTTTGTAGTTGCTTGACTTTTCTGTAATAATGGCCCTCTACTGTTAGGTGTTGTGCTATGTAGTTTATGTGCATTTTCCTGAGGTTCAGAACGACAGTCCTTTGAAGTACATGGTATTTCCAATTTGTACATCAAAGAACAGGCTCCAAAGGTTATTTGCCCAAGGTTTCCCAGCTAGCAAGGGAGTCACAATTCAGAACTAGGAAATAAATGAGCTTGCCTACATAAATACTGAATTTTAGCATCTTTCAAGGCTCTTGAGTTTTGGTTTTGTACCTCATTCACGGTGTATATACTCTTTGTTGTGAATGAGTTGCCTAGAAACACTATTCCCTTGGAAAAAATTTTATGCCTAGGGGAGTAAAAAAATATAAAGAGTTTAAGACTGTCCTTTTATTTCGGTACCTTGTAGTTTAGTTAGCATTCTAGCTGCTCTGTTCATGGGTAGATTATTTTCTGATTATCTGTGATGGGCAGAGAGCACAGGCATAATGGAAACCCACAAAGTTTACTAAAGTGGGAATCCAGTAGCCTAGATGGTATTGGTTTCCATTACAAGCTAAGGTTTCATGCATTTATTCACCTGAGGTACTGTGTGACCCCAAGTTACTTTATCTCAAATGCATATTAGAGCCTCCTCATCTGAAAAGTGGGTTAACAGACTTGATTAATTGAAATAATATGCTGAGTGCCTGGTATAGGGTTTAGTAGATTGTCAAAGCTTAATAAATTGGGGCTATTTGTCAGTTGAATACCGATTATGCTAGACCCATTAAATGAAGATTTAATGAATACGACAACCTTTTTAAAATTTGCATTTTTAATCACAGTTAAGGAACAGGTAAAGAATGGAGTGCAGCCCTGACCTGTTTGGCTCAGTGGATAGAGCGTTGGCCTGAGAACTCAAGGGTCCCAGGTTCAATTCCAGTCAAGGGCATGTGCCTTGGTTGTGGGCACATCCCCAGTAGGGAGTGTGCAGGAGGCAGCTGATCAATGTTTCTCTCTCATTGATGTTTCTAACTCTCTATCCCTCTCCCTTCCTCTCTGTAAAAAATCAATAAAATATATGTTAAAAAAAAAAAAAAAGAATGGAGTGCAGGAAATGTTGCAGAGATTTTTACTGTGAAACGGTATCCCTGAGGAGGGAGAATGGGATGGTTTAATCTGCCTTAGGGAGATGATAAAGAAAGTAAAATAAATCGCCAGGCCAGATTATGGAATGCTGGTGCAGCAAGGAGTGCCTAACTACCTGGAGAAGTAGGATCTCTGAATACCAGTCACCTTGGATGTCTATTTCTCAGTATCTCTGACCGGCTGTGTCTATTATGGTACAGCACACACAGTCTTCGATGTTTAACTATAGACCTATAAGAAAGGAAATTTTTTTGTTTGCCAGATTCAGGTTTAAAGAATCAGTTTGACCCTAGCTGGTTTGGCTCAGTGGATAAGAGCATTGTCCTGTGGACTGAAGGGTCCCAGGTTTGATTCCGGTCAAGGGCACATGCCTGGGTTGCAGGTTCAATTCCCGGAAGCAGCTGGTCATTGATTCTCTCTCATTATTGATGTTTTTTTCTCTCGCTCTTCCTCTCTGAAATCAGTATATGTCTCCTATATAGTTAAAGGGTAATATGCAAATTGACTGAATGGCGGAACTACTGATCGCTATGATGTGCACTGGCCAGCAGGGGGCAGATGCTCAACAAGGAGCTGCTCCCTGGTGGTCAGTGCACTCCTGCAGGGAGTGGCAGTGGCAGTGGTGGGAGCCTCTCCTGCCTCCACAGCAGCACTAAGGAAGTCCGACTGCAGCTTAGGCCCACTCCCGCTAAGCCATCAGTCCAACATCTCCCAAGGGCTCCCACAGGCTAGGCTGAGTACACAGCCCGCCTCCCCCAACCCCCTGCCCAGTGCACAAATATCATGCACTGGGCCTCTAGGATATATATAAAAGGTTAAGCAACTGTTTGACCAGTAGCTATGATGTGCACTGACCACCAAGGGGCAGACGCTTAATGCACAGGCATGGAAATGTGGAACAGACTAATGAATCTCAGAGGGGAGGGTGGAGGGCAGGAAGAGATTAACCAAAGATCTTATGTACATACTAGAGGTCTGGTGTATGGGTTTGTGCACCAGTAGGGTCCCTCAGCCTGGCCTGTGCCCTCTTGCAAGCCGGGACCCCTCAGGGAATGTTAGAGAGCTGGTTTCGGCTATGCTAATTAGAGCAGACATGTTCTGGACAAAGCTGCAGCAGCTACCGCTACGAGGGCCGGCCCAAGGCTCAGGCAAGTCATGATGGCGGATGGCGGATGGTGGCTGCCACTGCCATGGCCAGCCTGAGGCTCAGGCAAGCTGTGGATGGCAGCTGCCGCTGCCAGGGTCGGCCCTAGGCTCAGGCAAGGCACAGATGGCAGCTGCCACTGCCAGAGCCAGCTTGAAGCTCAGGCAGCTGCAGTGGCTGGCAGTGTCAGCAGCAGAGGCATGACGGGGGCGTTGCCTTCCCCTGATCAGCCAGGTCGCCTCCCGCAGAGGGAGGCCAGAGGTAGCAGCAGCTAGGGGGTAATGGGGGTGGTGCCTTCCCCTGATCAGCTGGTTGCCTCCTACAGAGGAAGTCCAGACTGTGGCTTAGGCCCGCTCCCCATGGAGTGGGCCTAAGCCATCAGTAGGACATCCCCTGAGGTCTCTTGGACTGTGAGAGGGGGCAGGCTGGCTTGAGGGGATCCCCCCCCCCCCCCCGTGCATGAGTTTTTGTGCACCGGGCCTCTAGTATCTATATAAAAACCCTGGGTGTAACATCATGACTCAAGGAGTGGCCAACCATAAGGAAGTCAGTCCTACAGGGGTTGTCGTAGAAATGGCTGTGCCCTCCCCCAGCTGTTTCCTAGAGTGCAAGGTTTCAGGCAGGAACCCACCCTCAGAGCATGGAAGCACTGAGTCCTCGGTTGCCTTGTAAGGGCTGCACCTTTTCCAAGCTGTTGCCCCTTGAGGCCTGAGAGAAGAACCCACCCTCAAAGCGACAGGAGCGCCCAGCAGCAGTCAGTCCTGGGTTGCTGAGGCAGAGGCCACAGGGTGGTAGAACTCTGGATCTGGCCCAACAGGGGGCATGGCCAGCCTTCAAATCAGACCCTGACAGTAGGCAGGAGGCAGCCCCATTCCTCACAGAATCTGCCTTTGGATAGCTTGCTGTCAGTGGCCTGCCAGCCAGGAGCCCCATTCACCTGCACCCCGGACCCTGACAGGAGGGAGGAGGGAGCCCCATTCCTCATGGGATCGACAGGTGGCCAGCTTGCTGTCAGGAGCCTGCCAGCTAGGAATCCTATTCACCTGCCTATCTGTATAAAGTTTTAATACGTACAATATATTAGAGGTTGTGGTGGTACTATTTTACCCACAGCGTCTACAGGAATTGCTGCAAATTTATTCTCGGTGGAAGCACCTTTCATTCCCAATATAAACAACCAGTTCCATTAAATGAAACTTCAATTTCTAGACTCGATATAAACAGTAAAGTTGCTAAAACTATTAAAAAGGCCCAACTTCTCATTATTGATGAATGCACCATGGCATCCAGTCATGCTATAAATGCCATAGACAGATTACTTAGAGAAATTATGAGTCTGAATGTTGTATTTGGTGGGAAAGTTCTCCTTCTTGGAGGGATTTTCAACAATGTCCCATTATTGTACCACATGCTATGCGATCGGCCATAGTACAAACGAGTTTAAAGTACTGCAATGTTTGGGGATGTTTCAGAAACTTGTCTCTTACAACAAATATGAGGTCAGAGGATTCTGCTTATAGTGGATGGTTAATAAAACTTGGAGATGGCAAACTTGATAGCAGTTTTCATTTAGGAATGGATATTGAAATCCCCTGTGAAATGATTTATAATGGATCTATTATTGAAGCTACCTTTGGAAATACTATAGCTATAGATAATATTAAAAATGTATCTAAACATATAATTCTTTGTCCCAAAAATGAGCATGTTCAAAATTAAATGAAGAAATTTTGGATATACTTGGTGGAGATTTTCACATATATTTGAGTGATGATTCCATTGATTCTACAGATGATGCTGAAAAGGAAAAATTTCCCATCAAATTTCTTAGTAGTATTATTCCTTTGGGAATGCCATGTCATAAAATTGAAAGTGGGTGCAATCATCATGCTATTGAGAAATCTCAATAGTAAATGGGGTCTTTGTAATGATACCAGATTTATTATCAAAAGATTATGACCTAACATTATCGAAGCTGCAGTATTAACAGGATCTGCAGAGGGAGAGGTTGTTCTGATTCCAAGAATTAATTTGTCCCCATCTGACACTGGCCTCCCATTTAAATTGATTCGACAACAGTTTCTTGTGATGACTATTTGTGATGACTATTAATAAGTCACAAGGACAAACACTAGAAAGAGTAGGCATATTCCTACCTGAACCCATTTTCACACATGGTCAGTTATATGTTGCTTTCTCTCGAGTTTGAAGAGCATGTGATGTTACAGTTAAAGTTCTAAATACTTCATCACAAGGGAAATTAGTCAAGCACTCTGAAAGTGTTTTCACTCTTAATGTGGTATACAGGGAGATAGTGGAATAAGTTTCATCACTTTATCAATCATTGTTTGCATCACTGTTGTTTTAATATCATGGTTTTGTTGTTTTCATATCGTGTTTTTGTCATTTTTATATCATGCCTCTGTTATATCCTTTTATTACTGTTTATTAATAATTTATATATTATTTTCATATACATTTTACTCATTTCCTTTCATCTCTCACACTTCTATTATAGAGAAAGGGCAAATAGCAATATTAAAATATCTCTGCTAATTCCCTTTTTTTAAAAAAAAATTTTTATTGAATTTTTATGGAGAGGAAGGGAGAGGGATAGAGTTAGAAACACTGATGAGAGAGAAACATCGATCAGCTGCTTCCTGCACACTCCCCACTGGGGATGTGCCTGCAAGCAAGGTACATGCCCTTGGCCAGAATCGAACCCAGGACCCTTGAGTTCATAGGCCGATGCTCTATCTACTGAGCCAAACTGGTTAGGGCAATTCCCTTTTAATGTGCACAAATTTAATGCACCGGGCTACTACTATATATATAAAAACCTAAGTGGCTGTTAGACTGGTTGCTATGATGTGCACTGATCACCAGGGGGCAGATGCTCAATGCAAGAGGTGCCTTCTAGTGGTCAGTGTGCTTCCACAGCAGCAGGGCCACTCAGCTGACCTATGGGCGCCAGGTGCCAGGCTCACCGCTGGCAAGTGCAGCTGTGGCAGCACAAGCTTCTCCCACGGACACTCCCCCTGCACTCCCCTCCCCTATTTGGATCAGGACTGACTGGGCACAAGCCCACCACCACTTCTTGTTCATGGACACGCTGGTATCGCTTCAGGACAGGCGCATGGAGACCACAGCAGCAGTGAGCCTACTGAGTGGCTGCCAGCACAGCAGGGTCAGGACAAGTGGGAGTGGTGCAATGGTGCACTACTACGTCCCTCAGGGGATGTTGGATTGCTGGTTTTGGCCAGATCCCCGAGGGCCACGCCGAGGGACCCCATCGGTGCACAAATCAAGGCACCGGGCCTCTAGTATATATGTAATAGAACCAGTTTGGCTCAATGTCTGATTATGTTAAACATTTTTTTTACTGATTTTAGAGAGGGAGAGGGAGAGAGAGTTAGAGACATAAATGATGAAAGAGAATCATAGATTGGCCACCTCCTGCATGCCCCCTACTGGGGATCAAGCCCGAAACCTGGGTGTGTATACAAAACCTGGACATGTGCCCTGACCAGTTCATAGGTCAGTGTTCAACCATTGAGCCACACCATCCTGGTTCAATGTCTTCTTAAGCCATTAGCTTTGAGATTGGGGTCCTATGTGCCTAGCTCACCTGGCTGTAGAAAACACTCTGGCTATGTAGTTAGAAAACCTGAGTTGTGGTCCTGGTTTTGCTATTGGTCAGTTGTGTCAACTTGGATATCTTGGCTTTTTTGTTTTTTATCTGAAAATATGTCTATTTAAATTTTTTTGACATGATATTTTGAATATTAGTCATCACACCCTGGGTGCTGTTAAAATACCCTGGTGAATGCTGCTGTTGTTTTGGTTTCTTTTATGAGGCAAGCAACCTGGTCAGGGTCAGACTGTCTTATGTGGGCTGTAGGTACAACTCCAGTTTTGTTTTCAGAACCTTTGTTTTGCTATTCATGTCCTGGAGTGCCAACCTGGGTGGTAGTTCGTGCCATAGTGCAGTTGGCAGAGCTTTTGCTATGTCTCCGCAGATCAGTTCCTCGTGCACAGCTTGATGGTAAGCTGGAAACTGCACACACAGAGCTCTGATTTCCTCACAAGTTAGCTCCCAGGATGTCTTTTTCCTGGTCCTCCAGCTAGAAAACAGGGGCTTTATCCTCCCTGTGCTATCTACACTTCCCACCATGGGATCTGCCTCTTAGACTAAGTGGTGAGAGAAAAGGGAGAGGAAAAAATAGTAGGAATTCTTTTCATGCTCTTCACATATGATCTCTTTCCTAGTTTTCTGTCAAAGCAGAACTTTCTCTTAGTCTGGGCGCTTGCTTGGTGGCCACCAACCACAGGTGTGCAGCATCAGCACTGAAGCTGGTCTCTTGGGAGGGCTGATACGGAACAGTAAAAACCAAGTATTTTTCCACATACATGCGTGCACGCAAGCTCTCCATTTCTTTCATGGTTCTCTAGCCAGGAAGAGTTTCTCTGGAAGCTTGCTCTGCCTGCACCTGCTGCATAGTTACGGGATTTGGACTGTCCTCGAGTCTAAGCTGGGGTATGTGGGAGGAAAATTAAAAACCAGGAGACTCAGTTTTGATTTCTCTCTCCAATCCTCTTGCTTCTGTTGATTTTTCAGAGTCCTTTTACATTTGCTTTTTGTATTCTATCGGTATTTTTAGTTGTAATTAATAACTCCCTACCATCCCCCACTCCCATCTGTAAAATACAAATAATGACCTGTAGTGATGGTTCTCATCCTGGGCAGCACATTAGAAACATCAGGGGAGTTTTTGCAAGTACTAATGTTCAGGCTTTATCTCCAGATCAATCAAGCCCATCTTTGAGGGTTGGGATTCAAACATCTGTATTTAAAGTTGTCTAGGTCCTTGTTATTCAAGGTGTGGTTGGAGGACCAATGATGCATGTCCATCACCTGGGAACTTGTTGGAAGTGTAGACTCCTGGGCTCCACCCTAGACCTGCTGACTCAGTCTAGGATCTTAGATGATGCCTATGTACAGCAAAGGTAGGGCAGCACTGCCACAGAACCATTTCAGTGTGTAGCCAGTGTTGGGAACCCCCGTCTTAGCGGTTCACTTCTAATTTGCTCTGTGAGTATGCACTGTCAATAGAAGCAGGCTGAGCTACTGCTCTCCCTGTTTGCTAGGTCCCCGGTGAAGTAAGTTACCTTTGATTAGATCCAGAGGTTCACCTTTGGCTTCAAATAATTCTTTTTTAAAAAAAATCTTTATTGTTCAGATTATTACAGTTGTTCCTCTTTTTTCCCCCCATAGCTCCCTTCCTCCTGGTTCCCACCACACCCTCTGCCCTTACCCTCCCCCCCACTGTCCTCATCCATAGGTGTATGATTTTTATCCAGTCTCTTCCCCCACCCCTCACCCCTGAGAATTGTCAGTCCACTCCCTTTCTATGCCCCTGATTCTATTCTATTCACCAGTTTATTCTGTTCATCAGATTTTTTATTCACTTGATTTTTAGATTCATTTGTTGACAAATATGTATTTGTTATTAATAATTTTTATCTTTATTTTTTCTTCTTCCTCTTTTTAAAGAATACCTTTCAGCATTTCATATAATACTGGTTTGGTGGTGATGAACTCCTTTAGCTTTTTCTTGTCTGTGAAGCTCTTTATCTGACCTTTAATTCTGAATGATAGCTTTGCTGGGTAAAGCAATTATGGTTGTAGGTTCATCACTTTGAATATTTCTTTTTAAAAATATATATTTTATTGATTTTTACAGAGAGGAAGAGAGGGATAAAGAGCTAGAAACATCAATGAGAGAGAAACATTGATCAGCTGCCTCCTGCACACTCCCCACTGGGGATGTGGCCGCAACCAAGGTGCATGCCCTTGACTGGGACCCTTGAGTCCACAAGCCGACGCTCTATTCACTGAGCCAAACCGGTCAGGGCACTTGGAATATTTCTTGTCACTCCCTTCTGGTCAGCATAGTTTTTGTTGAGAAATCAGCTGACAGTCGTATGGGTGCTCCCTTGTAGGTAACTAACTGCTTTTCTCTTGCTGCTTTTAACACACTTTTTGCGGGAAACGAGTAAAATCGGATCCACCAGGGAGACTGTCAATGGACATGAGGAAACATACATTGGAACCTCTAGTTGGAACCGGCAAAAATAAAAATGTTTTACGTCGTTGTCATGTGTGTGCCGCTCATAAACTATGCAGTGAAACATGGTACATGTGCAGGTTTTGTAATGTACCCCTGCACAAAGGAAAGTGTTTCGAATGCTACCACACAGTGGCAGGAAAATGCCTGCTTACAAAGTGTTAAGATTCTCTCTTTGTCTTTTGCCCTTGGCATTTTAATTATGATGTGTCTTGGTGTGGTCCTCCTTGGATTCCTTTTGTTTGGGATTCTCTGCGCTTCCTGGACTTGTAAGTCTATTTCTTTCACCAGGTAGGGGAGGTTTTCTGTCATTATTTCTTCAAATAGCTTTTCAGTATCTTGCTCTCTCTTCTTCTGGCACCCCTATAATTCTGATGTTGGTACGCTTGAAGTTGTCCCACAGGCTCCTTACACTATCTTCATATTTTTGGATTCTTTTTGCTTTTGGCTTTTCCAGTTGGGTGTTATTTGCTTCTTCGTATTTCAAATCTTTGACTTGATTCTTGAGATCCTCTAGTCTGCTGTTGGATCTCTGTATATTATTCTTTATTTCAGTCAGTGTATGCTTAATTTCTAGCTGGTCCTTTTTCATATCCTCGAAGGTCTCACAAAATTTATCAGTGGTTTCCAGAAAATTCTTGAAAAACCTTGTAACCGTGGTTTTGAACTTTATATCCAGTCGTTTGCTTTTCTCCATTTCTGTCATTTGTGACCTGTTTCTTTCTCTCCGCATTTTGGCTGCTTCCCTGCATTGATGAGTGGCTTTCTGTGCTAGGTGTCCTATAGGGCCCAGTGGCTCAGCCTCCTCAATTACCTGAGGTAGACACTCTTGGTGCACCCCTTTGTAGGTTTTGTGCACAGTCTTGTTGTAGCTAAGCTTTGATTGTTGTTGGTATCACTGGGAGGAATTGACCTCCAGGCCACTTGGCTGTGAGAATCAGCTGTGTCTATGGTGGAAGAACTTCTGTGCTGGAGACACCCATATGGGGCAAGACTTGCTTCAGTGAGCTTTGATGCTCACTGAGTCTGCCCTGAGTGTGTCCCTTATGGATCTGAGGAGTTGTAATCTGGATGGTCCCACTCTGACCACTGGGTACACTGGCTCTTGGATCTCTAAGGAGGTGCTAATTTAGCCTCTGCCTGAGGCTACCCAGCAGGAGCTAGGAGAGATCTGCAGATTTCTCTTTGTTTGGGGTGCCCAGGTGAGGCCCAGCTGTGAGGCAATGCAAGCTGCTATGGGGCCTTGGACCTTCTTTAGGATGTTCTGGGTCTCTGACCCAGCTGCAGTTTGTTAGGTAATTTTAGATTGCAAAGGGCCAGGTCATTCATATGCAAAAGCCTCTGCACGCAGCTTGCATGGGGCGGGGTCCCCAGCGTACTCCAAGACTGAAACCCATGTTCCCAGTGTAATCCCCCTCTCCCCCCAAAATAGACTAGGCTGGGAGGCATGCACTTCCCATGTGGGTACCTGTGTCTCATATTTTGTATGTGACATTGAAATAAAATGAGTACTTTGCCACAGAATTTTAGTAATTAGTCAATGTGTGCCAAAGCATTAAAAAAAAAAAAAAGAAAACTGGTAAAAATGGCTTTCTCAGGGAATCAACAGGGCAGAGCAAACAGCTATGGCTGATCCTCAGCCCAGCACTAAGAGGCCCCGTGTTGCAGTGTCCCGCAGTGTCCTTCAGTGTCCCATGGTAATCACTGCAGGCACCACTGAGAGAAAGCTGCTCTGGAGTTCCTTCCAATGCCAGATAGTCCAGTTTCTCCCCGTATGAGTCTGGGTCCCCAGAGACTTGCCTGGAACTGGAGTTCAGAGCAGTCGGGAGCTTGTGCCTCCCTCCCGATTGGAAAAGATAGCCGTGCCCTCAGTTGTCAGCCCTTTTTGCATGCCTCCGTACCTCTGTACTTTACTTCCACACCTCCTCTGAGTCTCAGTGTGCTTTTCTCTTCCCTTCTAGTTGTAGAATTTCCACTCAGCCAGCCTTCCTGTGGTTCTGGGTGGTGTCTGTTTTTTCTTTTCATTGTAGTTTTGAAGTGGCTGTGTGAGGCAGCAATTTCAGGTGTTTACTTGGTTTCTCCTCAAATAAAAATTCTTGTCCCCAAAGCTAGTTGTCTTGTGGTTTGTGACTTGGATTTACACCTGCATCAAATCTTCAGCGAACGTTTATTTCCTTGTTCAGAACACAGCCTTCTAACCTGAGCCTTTAAATTTCTAAACCCATTCTTTCTCTATTCCTTCTGGAACCACATCCCTAAGCACCTAGTTTTCCCTAATAGCAACTCTACCATCGCATCAAATTTTAATCCTATTGTCAAGGACAGAACATCCAAGTACACGTTCATGCATCCTTTTTGAGTGAGAATTTTCACTAATTGGGAATTCCCTAAGACTAGAGAAATTGCAGAATGCTTCCCTTTTATTTCATCCTACATGAAAAAAAAGACTCAGATTAAGGTGCTAATATTAAATTTTTTCTTAAATACTTGCTTAGAAAATGTGTTCTACAGCAGCAGTCGCCAACCTTTCGGACCTCACGAGCCACCAGTGGTCTGCAAACCACCGGTTGGCAACCACTGTACTATAGCATACTTTCTCTCATAAAAGAATTCAGGGACTGATGAGAAAATGGGCTGAAGTTTTGAAAGTTACGAAATATTTTTGCAGCTATACAGCATCTACCACCACTTCCTTCCCTGGGCAAGAGTTACCGGTTCAGTCCATGGTAGCTGACTAGGCAGGTCAGGATTTACTCCTACGACCAGTGTTGGACAGGCCACATCAAAAGCACTGAGGTTGCTTATAAATCAGTTTCCTATCCCAGTTTTGATCTGGAAATGAGAGGACCATGCTTTTATTAAGTCTGCAGGGATTCTGACTAAACAAGATTGGGAACGGTCTACAGTCAAATCCTTGAGGCCAGATGTTTCTTGAAATTACAAATTTTGAGCCCTGACCGGTTTGGCTCAGTTGATAAAGCGTCGGCCTGCAGACTCGAGGGTCCCAGGTTTGATTCCCATCAAGGGCATGTACCTTGGTTGCAGGCACATCCCCAGTGGGGGGTGTGCAGGAGGCAGCTGATTGATGTTTCTCTCTCATCGATGTTTCTGGCTCTCTATCCCTCTCCCTTCCTCTCTGTAAAAAATCAATAAAATATATTAAAAAAAAAAAAGAAATTACAAATTTTGAGAGTTTTCTAAAGATAATGTAGGATGTGTATTACAAAATACTCTCAGTGGGATCTAGGACAGTACATTGTAACCAAATAATATTTCAGCAGCCTATCATAGTACTATTTATTCTAATTGGGGTAAAAACCATAAATAGCCTCATGTCAGTTCCAATCAAATTTTGCTGCCAAATTTATGGGGAAACTGGTTTTAAGAGATTGGGGGACTTTGGGCCTGCAGTGAATGAGACCGTGGTAGTCACACTCTTCTAGGCAGGAATGCTTCCTGCCATCAATCTATGGACCTAGAGTGAGCCATTCGTTTGATCCTAGTTTTATTACCACTTAACTATGTCACTTGGGTAAGTTACCTAACTTATCTGTGTCTCATTTCCTCGTCTGTAAAATGGGGATTATAATAATAAGTACTTCAAAAAAAAATAATAAGTACTTCATAGGGTTGTTATAATGAATAAGTCAGTACTTGTAAAGGATTTGGAGTTGTGCCTGATGTGTGTGTGTGTGTGTGTGTGTGTGTGTGTGTGTGTGTGTATGGGTGTATGTATATGTGTTCTGTTATATATGTGTGTTCTAGTAACAGTCAAAATTTCATTCCATTTCTGGAAAAATTTACACATTGTTTTTTAAAAGCATGTTTGTTGCACTTTGAAACATTTGGTCAAAACAAACAAAAAAACCTATGAGGACAGTGGGGGAGCAAGGACAGAGGTTGGGGTGGGAAATGGGAGGAGGGGAGCTATGGGGGAAAAAAGAGGAACAACTGTAATAATCTGAACAATAAAGATAAATTAAAAAATTAAAAAAATTAAAAAAATTAAATATTTAAAAAAAGAAAAAGAAAGTTCTGACTATATAAAAATATTAAAGTTTTGCAAAACTAAAAAAAAAAAAAAAAAAAAACCAGCAAAATCTAGTCTATCCTCAGGCCATCTATACTAATAATCTATATTAATAAAAGGGGAATATGCTAATTAGACCAGACAGCTTCTGGACAAAGCCATAGTGGCAGGGGCCTAGACAGAGGCAGATAGGGGGCAATCAGGCCAGCAGTTAGGGGGCAATCAGGCTGGCGGGTGGGGGGAGCAATTAGGGTCAAGCGATTGGGCCAGCAGGCACAGGCGATCAGGCAGGCAGGCAGACGAGCGATTAGGAGCCAGTGGATATCCCTCGAGAGATCCTAGATTGGAGAGGATGCAGGCTGGGCTTAGGGACCCCCCTCCCCATGCATGAATTTCATGCACCGGCCTCTAGTTCTCATATAATAAAGAATAATGTGGTCAGAAGACAAGGGGGGGGGGGGAGATTTAGTGGACACCTCCCCCCTCCAAAAAAAAATAGCCTTTAGTGAATCCAGTTACTTCAGTTTCCTTATTTGGTAGCATGTAACATGGTTATATTACATTATATTTTGTGGTGTTTCTCATTATTTAGGTTAGTCTTCTGTAAGAACCCACATGAAATCTTCAGGAAAGGTCTTAAGGTAGTTGGATAGTTAGTGCTAGAACTTGTTCATAACATTTTTTTTATTTTGTTTTATTGCTTAAAGAGTGTTAAATAAGTCTCCATATTTTTCCCCTTGACTTTCCCCCCTCCTCCCCTCCCCCCCCCAGCATCTTGTGTCCATTATGCTTATATGCATGCATACAAGTCCTTCAGTTGATCTAACTCCCCCTCAACCCTCCCGAGCCTTCCAGCTGTAGTTTGACAAGTTAGTTCTAGAACTTGGCTACAATAATATTGTACTGTTACTGAAAATTCTGCCAGGAAATAATCTTCAAAAGTAACAAGTACCAGTCAAGTTCCAAACACTGGGCTTTTTTTTCTTTACTAAATGTTATAAAATTTCAATCAGTATGAATTCATTCTGATGCACGTCTTTTTTACAGGTGTTAGTAAAATGGCCTTTAGTCATTTAATCGAGTTCACGTACACAGCAAAGTTAATGATCCAAGGAGAAGAAGAAGCCAACGATGTGTGGAAAGCAGCAGAGTTCCTACAAATGCTGGAAGCTATCAAAGCTCTGGAAGTCAGGTAATGACTCGCCTCTTCAATGAGGCGCAGTTAGTAATATTCAGTCATGTTCACCGCAAGAAATTATTGTGTGTGTCATGCCATATAAACTGATGTTTTCAAATTAGGAATATTTAGGGGTTTATAAAATTCTGGAGACAATTTGTTCTTTCCCTCTTACTTGCTTTCCTGTCCCTTATGTAACAACTGCTAAGGTTAACAAAGTAGCATCTTTTGCATCAGTAAGGAGTAGGTCGCTTTTAAGGAATTCTCTGTAAACTGTTCTGTTGAATTCAAGTTGTTACTTTCTAAAAAAGGAATGGCTTACACAAATTAACATAGTACTCTTTGAAAGTAAGGAAATTGGTGACAATAAAATAGGCCAGATATGGGTGATAATTATGAAGTTAGAAATATGATGGCCAAGGTGTATGCCATTGAAGTCTGTATACTTGCTAGTTGGACCAAATCTAGCTTTGAGTTCTGAAACACCTAGTGTAAAGAAAAAGGAAAAACTACTCTATTAAAATAGTCATGGTTATAAGATGAGAACAAGTTAATTGCTTAGGAGCGATTCCTGGTATTAAAACACATAATTCCTCATAGGAAGTATTAAGAAAACATTAACTGATATAATGAATGAAGATTTCACAGATGAATGGAGGTGTTGTAATATAGTGATTCAGAGCAAGCGCTCTGAGCAGTATCCCAGCTCTGCCACCGTGTGAGTGGCTTTAATGAAGATAGCTCCTGTCAGCAGCGCAGTTTCCTTATCTGTCAGTTGGGGATGATGATGGTACTTTCTGCATAGGATTATGTGTGAGAGTTAAAGGAATTGAATGTATGTAAAGTGCTTAGCATAGTGTCTGGCACATAATACTCTATAAGATGTAAAAACTTTCCTTGCTCTGTTCCTTATGATGATTCTCAGTGTAGGTCATTGGCATAACATTAAAGGGCAGTTCAGGCAAAATAATTTAGTTCACTGGTGTGGTTTAGTTATAAGTTATAATTTAGAATAACTCTAAAAAATAGTCATTTATAAATATAATTTCTTGCCCTAGTCGGTTTGGCTCAGTGGATAGAGCATCAGCCTGTGGACTGAAGGGTCCCAGGTTCAATTCTGGCCAAAGGCACATGCCTAGGTTGCAAGCTCGATTCCCAGTAGGGGGCGTGTAGAAGGCAGCTGATCGATGATTCTCTCTCATCATTGATGTCTCTATATCTCCGTGTCCCTTCCTCTCTGAAATCAATAAAAATATACTTAAAAAACATATATCATTTCTTCTAATGAATTTTGAATTAGTTTGATGACAGTTCAAGATTAAACTTTTCTGATAAGATGGTAGTGTGTAACTATTCTTTAATGCCTACTGTCTGGCACATATATATGCAGTAATATTTGTGAATGGTTGGATAGATGAGTGTATATTGATTAAAACAGATCACTACTCTCCTGCAGAGTACTAGGTAGCAAAATAGAAGTGAATTAAGGATATATACCTGATTAGGTCATATCTTCTGAAAGTAGAGATAGACAAGGGGTATATACAGGGTGTCCCAAAAAACTGTCTATATGCTTTGAATAACTATTAATTCCAATGTGTTAAATCTGAAAAGAAAGAAACATCAATTGAGCTATCAGCTCAATGTGTGAATACATTTGGGATACCCTGTATATGGATGGTGCAATACCAAATTTGTGGTTAAATACTAAATGAGAATCTTCATCAAAAAACGTGTGTCTGTGTGGTGCCTTTGCTGTACACGGTAGTGAGTAATATCTCACTAAAGGGAAAGTCCTTGGCAGCAGAACAGTGGAATGCATTCTAGGTTGGATCTGGGATGCATTTAGTTGAGTTCTTGGGAGAGTCTTGGGAGATGAAGGTAAGAACAACTAGGTACAGCCATTTTTCTAGTCCTAGTAGAACCTTTTAGAGGATTTATCCTTATAGACTGGAATTCTCATAGTAGTTATAATCCCCAGTGCTTTTCAGTGTAAAATAGCAATGTGTGGAAGTGTTTCTTGAACCAGTAAGGCTTGCAATATACTCTGAAGGTTGTTTTTTTTTTTTGAAAATAGGAAGATAACTGTTACATATTTGGCTGTTTATAATAATAACATTTAAGAATAAAAATTAATTTTAGCTCACCTGTGTGGCTCAATGGTTGGGCGTCAACCCATGAACCAGAAGGTCACAGTTGATTCCTGGTCAGGGCACATGCCCAGGTTGCCGGCTCGATCCGCAGCTGGGGGCATGCAGGAGGCAACTGATCAGTGATTCTCCTTCACCTTTGATATTTCTATCTCTCCCTCTCCCTGCCTCTCTGAAATCAGTAAAAACATTTCTAAAGATAAGCAAAAATTAATTTAGTTATAATTAAAACAGCTGGTTAAGGCACCTCTTTATTAAGGTTATTGTATAAATTTTTTCAGATACAGAAGGTGTATAAGGTGTCTTTTCACAGTTGCAGTATGCAAGTATTTTTTAATTGAAAAAATACTAGGACCTTACTTTGCTTTGCTGGAATTGCATCATTGTTTATTTAAACAAGAAGTTTCCTGTTCTTTCGTAGGAAACAGCATTTGCCTTGCAGATTTTTCCTCCCCAGTCTATTTAGGTATAATTTACATATAATCCACACATTTTGAGTATAGAGTTTGAATTTTGTTGGTTGTATACAGTGGTGTAGCCACCACCACAATTAAGACATAGGAGCATTTGCATCACCCTAAGTTTTCTCACAACTCTGCAGTGGTCTTAGCCCCCAGCCCCAGGCAACCACTGTAGTTTCAGCTTGTTTAGAATGTCATATAAATGGACTCTTACATTGTGTAGTATTTCATGTTTGACCATTTTCACTTAGCATTATGTTTTAGAATCCATGCTGTGGGTATTACTGTTCCATTTTATTGCTCAGGACTGTTCCAATTGTATGGATCTGCTACCTGTTGATGGACATTTAGGTTGTTTATAATTGTGTGTTTTTTAAATATATCTTTATTGATATCAGAGAGGAAGGGAGAAGGAGAAAGAGATAGAAACATCAATGATGAGAGAGAATTGATCAGCTGACCTCCTGCCCAGCCCCTACTGGAGATCGAGCCGGCGACCCAGGCATGTGCTCTTGGCCGGAATAGAACCTGAGACTCTTCAGTCCACAGGCTAACGCTCTGTCCACTGAGCCAAGCCGGCCAGGGCTGTTTCTAGCTTTTACAAATAAAGTGGCTGTGAACACTTGTGTACTTTCTTTGGACTTAGGCTTTCATTTCTCTCAGTAAAGACCCAGGAATAAAATAGCAGAGCTGTATGACAGATGTGTTTACTTTTTTTAAAACACCAAAAGCGTTTGCCATTTTACATCCCAGCCTGCAGGATTGAGAGTTCAGTTGCTCCCCAGCCCTGCCCTTCACTTGATATGGTGAAGCCTTTCTATTTTAGTTGCCCTTCTAGGTATACCGTGGCTTCAGTTTGCATTTCCCTAATGACTGATGATGTTGAGCATTTTTTACCTTCTTACTTTGCCATCTGTTTATCTTTTGGTGAGGTGTCTGTTCACATCTTTTGCCCATTTTAAAAATTGGATTATTGGTAAGAGCGGTGAAGGGTCTGAGATTCGATCCTGTTTGCAGGCTGAGCTTTACAGATGCGGGCAGAAGACGCGAGTCATGGAGAAGGGACTTTACTTCTCATAGTATAAGCTTCATGTCTATCTCAGTTTTTCTTACCCTCTGTACCCAAGTTCCACAGAGTGACACAGTGGCCTAGGTGGGTGCTAGATTCTGGTGCTTTGTGTCACAGTTGAGGACTCTGGAGCTTTAGGAGACCCAAATCTTTTATAGCGAGCTGCAGGCAAACTTGCCTGACCTTTGCCCAGAGGGTCCATTACCTCTAGTCCACTGGCCAGAGTGAACCCACCCCTCCTCTGGAGGAAGGTGAGTTCTGAGGCTGTTCGCTGTACAAACAACCTTGAAAAGATAGTGGAGAACAGGAGGCTGTCAGTGTCCTTGTTTACAGGGCACGACAAACATAAAAGGTCCATGGAGAGACGTCTCCCAGCAGTGCCCTCGTTTCTACATATTTTAGCTTCTGGTGAATTTTCCCATGAGCGTACTTCTCCCTGACCACTCTGATGATCTGACCAATTGGGAGCTAGTCCATTCATCTCTTCTCACCCTGGGCTTAATGAAGACAGCTAGCAACAGGACTCCAAACAGCAGGATGTGGCCACCCTGCAGTGCTGAGCTTAACCATGCCCCATTCCCAAAGGTCCTGACTCAGCCAACTGAACAGTCCCTAGAAAGCCAGGTGGCTTTCTCCTTAATGGGCTCTAAGCAGGCCTGCCCGCCCTTGGTCCCAGAGGGGACATCACCATATGGGACAGTAAGCTAAGCTTTCCTCTGCCCCTGAGGGAGCGCTCTCTCTGTCTTCCCATGCAGCTGACTTTACTGCAAACATCTTTGAAAAGATAGTCCAGAACCACAGCCCTCGGTTCCTAAGACGTGCAGAAACACAGACTCATGGAGCGTCTTCTCTTACTTTTTCATTGAGTTGTGAGATTTTTTCTTAACATTCTCTACACAGGACCTTTGACAAATATGTTTGCAAGTGTTCCTTGCCTTTCTCATCTGTGTAGTTCAAAGAACACAAGTTTTTAATTTTCATGAAATCCATTTTTGCTATTAAGGTTTTTCCTTTTTGTGTGCTATTTAAGAGACCGTTCACCAATCCATTGTTACAGAGATTTTCTCCTGCTTGTGGAAATTTTGGGTTTCACACTTAAGTCTATGATCCATTTTGAATTTTTTTGTGTATGATACAAGAACATGAGTCAGGCTTATTTTATTATTTTTATAATACATTTTATTGATTTTTGGAGAGAGAGAGTTAGAAACATTAATGATAGAGAAACATCCATCAGCTGCCTCCTGCACACCTCCAACCGGGGAATTGCCCGCAACCAAGGTACATGCCCTTGACTGGAATTGAACCTGGGACCCTTCATTCCACAGGCTGACGCTCTATCCACTGAGCCAAATGGGTTAGGGCAAGTCAGGCCTATTTTTAAGTCAGTTGGTAGGTGAATGTGGGTCTGTTTCTGTTCCATTCATTTTCTGTTTCCTTTCACCAGTATCACTGGACTTAACTTATTGCAGCTTTACAGTAAGTCTTGGAGTCAGGTAGGATACGCCCTCCAATCTTCTTCCTGCCTCTCCATATACATTTTATTACCAGCTTATCAGTTTTTTCAAAAAAAAAGCCCACTAGGATTTTGATCTTAACGATTTTTAAATTCATATATTATGTATTTCAGGAACAAAGAGAACTCCACTCCACCAGAGGACAATAGCACAGGAAAAAGTGAGGCCAAGAAAAGGAAGATTGCAGAAACTTCTAACGTTATCACTGAGTCATTGCCATCTGTGGAATCAGAGCCAGTTGAAATTGAGGTGGAGATTGCTGAAGGCACGATCGAAGTGGAAGACGAAGGCATGGAGACATTGGAGGACGTGGCTTCTGCTAAGCAGTCCATCAAGTACATTCAGAGCACAGGGTCCTCCGACGACTCGGCGCTGGCACTGTTGGCAGACATTACCAGCAAGTACCGTCAAGGTGATAGGAAAGGGCAGCTTAACGAAGAAGGCTGTGCATCTGACCCCACAAGCAAACAGGTAGAAGGTATTGAAATTGTGGAACTTCAGCTGTCACATGTGAAGGACTTGTTCCATTGTGAGAAATGTAACCGTTCATTTAAATTGTTTTACCATTTTAAGGAACACATGAAATCACACTCCACTGAGAGTTTCAAGTGTGAAATATGCAATAAAAGGTATCTTCGGGAGAGCGCGTGGAAACAGCACCTCAGTTGTTACCACCTTGAGGAAGGTGGGGTCAGTAAGAAGCAAAGAACTGGGAAAAAAATTCACATATGTCAGTACTGTGAGAAACAGTTTGACCACTTTGGACATTTTAAAGAGCATCTTCGAAAACATACAGGTAATTAATTAGCACATACCTATGTTAACAGTGTATTTTCTTCAAATCACTTCAAGTCTAAGTCCTTTTTTATTGGTGCCACAGAAACCATCTCTCATTTTATAAAATGCAGACTGTCTTTACAATAATAGTTTGTTAAAATATTGATGCTTTAAAAGCAAAATCAGTATCAACTTTGGAAGTGATCATCACTCTTGCACCTTGCCAATTTTTATATTTTTAGAAAAATATGTGAAGTACAGTTTGTAATTATTTCCTAAGGGTCATAAATTGTGAAATTTTAATTATAGTGAAACTCCACTGTTACTATTTTTGCATTTCCTGTCTTATGTTAACACCTTACATAGATGAATGCACTTATAAACAACTCTGGGTATGTTGGTGCGTTCATGTACATTGGGTCATCAGTTTTGGCCTGCTAGATAGGTAGACGGTGCAGGTCCATCTTCCTCCCACCTCTCCATGAGCAGACGTGTCAGGACTGGTGGTCAAGCAGGGACATGAGAAGGATAGGGCCAGGCATGAGGGAGAGTCCCAGGGAGTCTGCCTCCAACCCCTTTGCCTATTTTTTCTCTGTCAGATTCCCTGTGCTTGTTCCCACTCCCCAGGTATTCTTCGTTATATCTCCTGTGCCAGACACAGGAACTACCACCGGTGACTGGCAGCCTGGGGAGTCCCCACACCCGCTGCAGCAGAGGTGCGGGGGACAGCAATTGCTGCAGTGTACCAAGTGCCAGACATCTGGACACTTGTTTCCAGGTCCTCCTGTGTGATGTTAGACTGTGAACACTGTGAATACAGGGCTGCAATCCCACACTATTCAGAATCTTTCTCTTCGGTACTGGAGTTTGGACAACTTTGCATGAAATTTTTTCGTAGATCCTTCACTTTTCAGAGTTGCTCGCTACTTGAAACTGAGAAACCTGATAGATTCAAATAATGTGGTAACCCTCACTATGTAGATTCTTGGTGTTAATACTCAGGAACTGATTAAATGCAAATAGCACGGAATCTCTTAAGGCTCAGTATAGATTTAAGAGGCATTTCTTTCTCTTTTTAATTACAATTTAACATTCAGTATGCAGCATAGTGATTAGACATTTACATAATTTACAGAGTGACTCCCTCCCCAGTAAGTAATAGAACCCACTGATAACATACATAGTTAGGACAATATTATTGACTACTAGAGGCCTGATGCACAAAGTTTGTGCAAGATTAGGCCTTCGCAGCTTCTGCTGCCTCACGGCCCTGCCCCCCACCCATTGGTCATTCCGAAGGTCACTCAGGAGGGTTGTTCTGCTGTCCAATCTAATTAGCATATTAGTTCTTTATTATATAGGATGTACCTTATACTGTGTTTTCCATCCCTGTGACTATTTTGTAACTGCTGATGTGTACTTCTCAACCCCTTCACCTTTCTCCCTCAGTCCCCCTGTCCCCAATTATTAGCTTGTTCTCTAATTATTTCTGTTAGTTTATTTTTGTTTTTTAGATTCCACATATGAGTGAAATCATATGGTATTTGTCTTTCTCTGTCTGACTTATTTCATTTAGTATAATACCTTCTAGGTCCATCTATGTTGTTGCAAATGGTAAGATTTCATTCTTTTTTATGACTGAGCAATGCTCCATTGTATATGTATCCCACAGCTTTTTTTATCCAATTGTCCAGTGATATCCACTTAGGTTGCTTCCATAGCTTGACTTGTAAATAATATTGGCTCCGTGTGTACTTGAAAAGAATGTATATTCTGCTTTGGGGTGAAATGCTTGAAAATATCAATTAAATCCATCTGGTCTAATGTGTCATACTTAATGCTGCTGTTTCCTTGTTGATTTTTAGTCTGGAAGATCTTCAATTGATGTCAGTGGGGTTTTGAAGTGCCCTAACTGTGACTTTGTTACTGTCGATCTCTCCCTTCACGTGCATCAAGATTTGCTTTATATGTGTACGTGCTCCTGTGGGTGCATACATGTTTACAATGGCTGTACCATCTTGTTTTGGGCCTTTTATCGTTATGTAATCGCATTTGTCTCTTTGTATATAGCCTTTGTTGTAAAGTGTGTTTTGTCTGATATAAGTACTGCTGCCCCACCCTTTTGTTTGTTTTCATTTCCTTGAAATATCTTCTACTTTTTTTACTTCCAGTCTGTATGTATTTTCTATCTGAAGTGGGTCTCTTGTAGATAGCGTATACATGGGTCTTGTTTTCTTATCCATCCATCTACCCTATGTCTTTTGATTGGAGCATTTAGTCTATTAACATTTAAAGTGGTTATCAATAGATATGTAGTTATTGCCATTTTATTATTCATATTTATGTTCTTAAAGAGGCCCCATTAACATTTCTTGTAATACTGGTTTGGTGGTGATGAATTCCTTTAACTTTCTCTTGTCTGGAATAAAAGGCTTTATTTAAGGTACAGGAATTTGGGTAACTAAAAGGTATTTATGAAATCGTTTGGGGAAATGCTTTCTTATTTTCAAACATTATATGTATATACCTGTTGCATATTTGGAAACCCCTATAGCTATCGGTTTTTAAATAACATTCATCTATTTTAATGGTCTACCGATGAAGATTTTTGTGGTAACTGCAGTCATTTAGGAAAAGGATTGATATACTAGAAGTGCATTACATGAGCATGTACACGTTACTTGGCAACTAGCTCGCTTTGGATAAGGGGTTCCCGGTGCTGCAGCCGGTAATCACTCATGTAATTTCCCGACCGTGTGAAAGTAGAAGCAACGGTCTCTTGCTGAAATCATTACCTGTGACTTACCTGTTTGAAAGCAGGACAGCTCAGGCCATTTGGGAAGTTTTAAAATGTGCTTTTCAAGTCCTGCACTTTGTGTTTTGGGTAGAACAGTAGGATGTAGACCTTGTTGGATGTCTTTGTCTTTTTTTTCACATTGTTGTGCAGTTAATTTATTTAACTTAAGTAGCTGTTACAGATTATAGAACCAGATGCCCATTGGAGGAACAGTTAAAAATTTGTGCATAAAGGAAACTGAACTTTGTTGCCTTTTTAACCTCAATTATTGCTCTAATAATTACTGGCAAGATGTAGATGTGATCCGTGAGCTAGTGAGTTGGAGAGGAGTGCAAGTTAATAGCTTTACATTGTGCCGATGCTCATAAAGAGTGGATCGTTTTTTCTCTTAAACCAAGTGTAAAAAGGAAACCTCGTCCTGTTTTCCATCTTCAAAATGTACATAATGCACCCCTCCTCCCAGTTTCATATCTTGCATGCTTTTATTAGTTTAGTGATTTGGTTTCTTATATATTCTTAAAGTATGCACTGCACTCTACGACTTTGGCTACTCATCCTCTGAATTATTTCGTTTCGATTTGGAAAATAGTAATGAAAATGCCAACCTGCTAGGCCATTGGGGTAACAGTGAAGCAGACTAAGTGCTGGTGGGGGTGAGCCCAGAGCCTGTGGGAATGCCTGCCTGGCCTCTGTCTCTGACGGGAGACCAGGTGGCTTGGGAGAGGCGCACCCTGTGGTGCCTCACTGGGAACAGGAGTTGGCCAGGAGAGGAGCGTTCCAGGCTAACGAAGTGAAGCCACACAGGCACAGAGGACAATGAGGAGGCAGCTCGCTCAGAGCACTGGTGGTAGGTAGGTTGTGATGGCTCGAGGATTGGGTCCAAATGACGGGAAGCCAGGAGATGCAGCTGAACGGTTAGGACGGCTGACCACAGGGCATGCACGTGGGCGTCATGATAGTGACCGGTAAGTGGGAAAGTGGAAGTGACGGGAGGTGAGGTGAGATCACGCAGGTATTTTCATAGGTGCTGTAAATGAGTTCCGGCTTTATCTGGGAAGGCTGGGTCAATTTAAAGACGAGTAAGCCAGAAAGAGGTCTGTTCAGGCTTGTTTTAGAGAGAGGGCTGCCTGGGTGGGTTGGATGGGCGAAACCTAAGTTCAATTAGGAAGCTTTTGGAGTAATTCCAGTGGTTCTCAACCTTCCTAATGCTGTGACCCTTTAATACAGCTCCTCATGTTGTGGTGACCCCCAACCATAAAATTATTTTCGTTGCTACTTCATAACTAATTTTGCTACTGTTATGCATCATAATGTAAATATCAGATATGCAGGATGGTCTTAGCTGACCCACAGGTTGAGAACCGCTGGAGTAATTGGAACAAGAAGGGGCTGAATAAAGGCAGTAATGGTGGAAAAGGCCTGGGAGTATAGCACGAAGTAGGCAGAAGCCACCGGATTTGGTGCTGGGCTCGATGTGGGAGTAAAGGGGGGAGGCTCTGACTTTATGCTTTGGCTATGTGATTGGAGGTCATTCACTCAGCAAAACGCAGAGCGTAAGCACTCTGAGGGTGAGGGGGTGAGGGGACGTCAGCTCGGCACCTGTGGGACACCAGTGTGAGAACCCAGAGAAGATCCCTAACCGTATTCCACTGATTGTCTCCTACTTTCCTGGAGGCGCTCGGGCACAGGAAGGACGTGGGTCTGGGAGTCAGAACTAGACGTCTGCTCCAGTCCTGGCCTTTGCCACCGTGAGGTCCTGGCTGGTCACTCTATCTCTGGGCCTCCCCCTGTCTCTGTAAATAAGGGTAATGATCCCTACTTTACAGGCTTGTGGCAAATAAGAGAAAACGATCAGGGCACTTTGGAGACTGTATTCCACACAGCCAAAATACAATTAATCTGTTGCTGTTTTTAGATTTTACTGGGCTTATTAGACATGATTTTTTAAATACCAAAGCTCACATGACCTGCTCTGTAAAGTGAACCACTTTCCTACTTGAGTGGGTCTCTCTGGAAGTCACAGCTGCCACCATTTTCTTACTTATCCTCCCAGATACATTTTTTGCATTTTCAAGTCACCATAGAGAGACGCATACAGAGCTTTTAAGGGGACAGAGAGGAGCTGTAGTGTGGTGCTGTGCTCTTCAGTTTATTCTAATACAGGAAGCGTTTGTCCGTGTATTTCATGGTTTTCACCGTGGCTGCGGGGCATTTCGGTGTATGTCTGCCGCCACTCCTGATGATGCGTACTGGATTGTTTCTAGTCTGCTGTCACCCACCATGCAGCACTAACTGTACTTGTACACATACCTTTGTGTACGTGTTTAAGTAATGTAATGTTTTAATTTTATTTACTGATTTGAGAGAGAGAAAGGGGGAGGGGGGAGAGAGAGAAACATTGATTTGCTATTTTACTTACGCATTCCTTGGTTGACCTGCATGTGCCCTGACCAGGGATCAGATCCACAGTGTTGGCGTAGCAGGATGACACTCTAACCATCTGAGCTTCTCAAGTAATGTACTTTTTCTGAGCTGAGTTCTGGAGCTCACAACTTCACTCTCCTCTTAGACTGTTCTATCTGTCACGCTCCCCTCTCCTCTCCTTTTCCAAATAGGTAATGAATGACTCTTCCCGCTCATTGGCTTGTCCCCTCTAGCCATTTCTCTTCTCTCCCACACCCTTTCGAAAGCTTCTGCACTAACTTTTCACTGACCTGCCTCACTTGGGGCCTCTTCCCGCTGCATCTGCCTTCCAGTCGCACCACACGCTCACGCCATTGTTGCTGGGCACTGCTGTCCCCCACCCTACGTCTCTGTTCACTGTGGCGCTGATGACTGCATTCCTCTTCATGAACTTTCTTAAATTCCCTCGGTGTTCTTTTCTCCTGCTTCTGCTTGCTCTGTTTGCATTTCCTTTGCGGCCCCATCAACCTGCAGTCTTAACTTGGTATTTCATTGGGTTCTGTCCTGGATTCTGTTACCACGTAACAGGCTGAGAGTTTCATCCACATCAGAGTTTTTATCACCACCTACTGTCACTGCTAATCTGTGTACTGCTCCACCTCTGTTTGGCTCCAGATTTGACTATACAACTATCTGCACCTCAAACTCAACAGACACAAAATTGAGCTTACAGTTTCTCCCAATACAACCCACTCCAGACCTGTGTGCACTTCTGTGCTCTTTGTCGTGGTTGGTGATCTATCCCAGATACCTCCCTCTTCACTCCTCACCGACTGTGCTCTGCCTAGAATAAACTTTCTTTTTCCTTCTCTTAACTCCATTCCAGGCAGAGTTGATCCCTCTCCTGTCTGCTGCTGCATACATTTCCCACGGCTCTCTGTCTCTAATAGGCCTTCTACGGCGCAGCGTGTGTTCGTTTCCAGGTCTTTCACCTTCGTGAATCTTTTAAAAACAAGGACTATTTCTCTGTCCTCCTCACACGAGTGCATGGTCTGGCACACACAGTAAATGCTCATAAAATGCCTGTGGAACGGACAGTAACGCATTTCCCCAAAATAGAGATCAATCTTAATTTTAATCTAAGGGAAGATAATTTTTAAGAAATGCAAAATTATGGAACAGAACTTAGATCCACATTTTCTATTTCACTTTTTCTATTTTTCTTAATTTGTCAGTATAACTTTTTCTCTTCTAACAGGTGAAAAACCTTTTGAATGTCCAAATTGTCATGAACGATTTGCTAGAAATAGCACCCTGAAATGTCACCTGACTGCGTGCCAAACTGGAGTGGGGGCAAAAAAGGGAAGAAAGAAGCTTTATGAGTGTCAGGTACGTGCAGGCGTGTCCTGTCCTCAGCACAGTCTGTGTTTGAAGTCAGTGACCATAGGAGAAGAGGCCGAGGGCTAACTGTGCAAAGAAGTGAGAGTCAAGAACATCGTTGTCGTAATTTTATGAGTGGGCTATAGAAGTGTTTTCTGCCGAACCCTGGGTGGCACCAAAGTCCATAAGCTATGTTCTAAGTAGCAAGTAATCTGAAACTGAGGAGTGGGCCGAGGAGAGCCGGACCACCATGGGTTTTCCCCTGATTAATGTATATTTTACCCAAGTAATGTAGTGCTCTAAATTTTGTTGTTATGAGAGAAATGATAATGTTACTTTGTATTCTTAGAATTTAAACAATGAGAGCACAATTAAAATATTTCCCAAAATATATTTAATTTGTTCGCTACATCAGCTAAAAGACCAAATAAAAGAAGTATTAAATCCCTTGGACTATATATTACAAGTATCATACTCATAACATTTTTAGAAAACTCTGTAACCCTTTCCTTACAGAGAATAAATGAATCCATATTTTCTTTAGTTTGAATATAAGTATTGTTAACACCAGATGTTTGGTTATTTCAGGTCTGTAACAGTGTGTTTAACAGCTGGGACCAGTTCAAAGATCACTTGGTAATACACACTGGAGATAAGCCCAACCATTGTACTTTATGTGACTTGTGGTTCATGCAAGGAAATGAATTAAGAAGGCATCTTAGTGACACGCATAATATTACGGAGCGTCTGGTCACCGAAGAAGTTCTTTCCGTGGAAACACGAGTGCAGACGGAGCCTGTCACGTCCATGACTATCATAGAACAGGTGGGGAAGGTGCATGTGCTGCCGCTGCTGCAGGTCCAGGTGGACTCCGCACAAGTGACTGTGGAGCAGGTCCATCCAGATCTGCTCCAGGACGGCCAAGTGCATGACTCCCATATGAGCGAGCTGCCGGAGCAGGTCCAGGTGAGCTATCTGGAAGTGGGTCGCATTCAGACTGAGGAAGGCACTGAGGTCCACGTGGAGGAGCTGCATGTGGAACGGCTCAACCAGGTGCCCCTGGAAGTTCACGCTGAGCTGCTCCAAGCGGACTTGGATCAAGTGGCCCCTGACATCATGAAGCAGGAGGAGAGGGAGCCCAGCCAGGAAGACGAAGCTGAGGCGGCCCCGGAAGACCAGGGAGATGCTGAGGCTTTAGAGAGCAAACCAACAGAAGATTGCCCAGCGGAAAGCCCAGGGACTGAGAACAGAATGCCGAGGCCAGTTTTAGAATGAAATCACGAATATATTTTTAAATGTACATGTTGGGCTTTTGAACTGATGTGGGCAGTATGACTGTCCCGGAGCTGACAGACAAGAGGACCAAAGTTCAACTCTTCCTTGTGCTGAACTGTTTCTATTGAAACAAGTTGATTGCCCTCCCACTTAAAGCCCCAGAGGAGGGATGTTGCCCATAGCAAATGGGAAGTTTTGAGAAGTATATTTCTGGAAACTTTAAATGGATTATATTCTTCTATGTAGTTGGGTACGAACGTATCTATTTTCATTGTGGTAAGGGTCGTGTCCCCCTCCCCCTTCCCTTTTCCAGGTTGTGTTCTTCCTTGGAGTTTTCCCATATTGTAAAGTCAAACAAAACCATTAGAATACAGGCGGGTATTCTGATGCATGCTAGGAAATGAACCCATAGGAAACAGGCCGCATGAAGAAAAGTGCATCGTTACTGTGCAGTTCCGTCTTGGCTTCTGGCTCTCTTTAGTTCGAATGCGTTCTTGTCTACCCGATCGTCACAGGTGTCATCTCTGCAGCAGAAACGATGGCAAAATGTCCAGAATGTAAAAAAAGATCCACACCCACGTGCCTTTCAAAACCAACTGAACTTCTCTAAAGCATCTCTGGTTCTTTCAAAGTTTGTGTTGTGAGGAGCGATGTAGATGATGCTGTGTACTACTTTATATTTTTGTTTATAGTGAAAACTACCAGTTCTTTTTCACTTAAGTTAGGTTGAGAAATTTCATTTAATGGCAGCTGAAGGGCCATTTTCAATTGGAAAAATACCTGTGGTAACCTTTATTTTGAAGAAAAATTGCACTAGTATTTTACCACCAGATTTAAAAAAAAATGAGCATCATTTAAAAATTAATGTATTTAAAATAAAGTACAGAGAAAAACATGTATATAATATATCAGGCTTTGTTTTGAATGAATCTTTTCCCTGATCCTTAATGTAAAGATCTTGTGCTATAACTTTTAAAGCCATACAAAATAAGAGTGCTAAACTGTGGACTTCAAAGTAGGTGTGTAAATATTTTTAATCAGTATTACTTGGAAAATAAAATATAACAACCACATAAACCAATATGCTATTTTCTTTACCTGTTAAATATTGGGAGATATTTACATTTTTAAAGTAAACTTTAAAATTAAGTGTTCATGACTCTTTATTTTCTTTAATTACCAGTGTGGAAGTTGGTTTGTGGTCAGAGATGTTTTCTCATCTGTATTAACATGACTTTATGTACCAATATTAACATGATTGACACATGAATTGAGATATAAAAGTCTCAGTACACACTTCCATTCCTCAAAAACCAGTTTAAAGAGGTTGATATTTGCAGTTGGTGAACTGTGGGCACAAAATTCAGGTCTGTCTTGTTTGGCTTATTTTTTTTCTCTTTGAAGTTAGGAAATACTGATGGAATGAATAAATTGAAATCACATTGAATTTTCAATTTGTCTTTGAATGTCCATGTTTCTGAGTTAGTTGTAGTTTTAAAAAAATCCCTGACACATAATGGTCTCAAGTACACACATTCCTAGTGAATTTTGAATACTGAAAATAACTCAGGCTGTGCCCTTAAGCCAAGGTATGAAGCAAGGTTTATTTTTAAACACTTTCAAGACCACAAGGTGGAGATGAGGGATAGAAGCCCAACAAAGTGTTAAAATTATCATTTGAGTTTTCAGATTTGGCAAGGTCTTTTAAGGTGGGTTTGAGAGGCAGGTACAGTTCATGTTACTTTTCCAAAAAGGTCTAAAGGGTATGTCACTGTTCTCCAAATACCAGCAACTTCGATTGCAGGAGAGGAAAGCTTGCCCTCTGTGATAACCTAATGTTGCCTTGCAGTTTGCAAAGCACTTTACATATGACACAGCTACTAAAGCTTCCCAGTACTGAACTGCGTATTTCGTTCCTCCCACTTGACTCCCGCTAAGGTTTTTGGCTGAGTCTGCAGTGTGCCAGCCAGGCAGGAGGGTGCCAGCCACCAGCCACCACGGGAGTCCCACCTGCACTGGAGACTGATGAAGCCTCTGCCATCTCCCATCCTCCACTCTTCCAACAGCAGTTCTTCGGTGCTCACACCAAGTGGGTGTCCATCAATTCATGTCAGACACTGCTGAGCAGAGGCTCCCCAAGTTGTGCTCATAAGACTGCCCCCACTTCAGACACCAAGATAGCTACACTTCTGCCTGGCTGACGACAAATGAAGGGCTCTCAGATCCAGTCATTCACTAGAATGACTCAAGAACTCAGGGAAACACGTATAACAATAGTTTTATTGTAAAGGCTGTGACCCAGGAACAGCCAAATGGAAGAGGTGCACAAGGCGGGGAGCAGCCAGGGGGAGGTGGACAGAGCTTCCTGGTGCCTCACCCTCCCAGCAGGTGTTCATCAACCTGGAAGTTTTCTCGACCTTGTTCAACAGAGGTCTATCACCTGGACATGATGGATTAAATCATGCCCAGCGTTTATTGAGCCATCCTGCCCCTTGTCCTTCCCTGGGGATCTTAGCGTGAGGCTGATGGATCTATCCCTCTAATGTGAGGGCAACCAAGGCCAAGAGTCCCCTTGTTAGCATAAACTCAGGTTTGGGCCAAAGGGGCTTGTTATGAATACAAATGAGATATCAGGAAATACCGTGGGTTTTAGGGGCTCAGTGCCAGGAGCCAGGGACCAAGACCAATTTGTTTTCTCTATATTGGTTTCAGAGAGGAAGGAAGTGGGAGAATCATCAATGATGAGAGAGAATCAATGATTGGCTGCCTCCTGTACACTCCCTGCCGGGGATCAAGCCCGTAACTGGGGCATGTGCTTTTGACCAAAATTGAACCCTGGACCCTTCAGTCGCAAGCTGATGCTCTGCCTACTGAGCAAACTTGGCTAGGACCCAAATATTTACTACACCACCCCTACCAAGTGAGATTCAAAGGAAAACTAAACTGAACTCTAATGTCAATGCATTTAAAACCTAGAAATCTGATTATGTATAAAACCAGAAGACTTTTTATAATCTGACTAGTTTAAGAAGGCTGCCATCCCCTTATATTATTATTTTTTTTAATATATTTTATTTTTACAGAGAGAAAGGGAGAGGGATAGAGAATCAGAAACATCGATGGGAGAGAAACATCGATCAGCTGCCTCCTGCACACTTCCCACTGGGGATGTGCCCACAACCAAGGTACATGCCCTTGACCGGAATTGAACCCGGGACCCTTCAGTCCGCAGGCCGACGCTCTATCCACTGAGCCAAACTGGTCAGGGATCCTCCTATATTATTGAAGTGGGAATATTTTTATGGTGATGGCAATGCCCCTACCACATTCAACCTGGAATAAAGATTTCAGAATTAAAAAGATCTGTGAAGGTCTAGACTAATTGTCCACTTCATACTTTAAGTCAACAGTAGAGACAGGCCTAAATGCAGACAAAAGTCTCTATCAGGAAATCAAGTGGATTTTAATGTATATTTTTAATAGTGTTGATTGTTCTAAACCAGCGGTTCTCAACCTGTGAGTCGCAACCCCTTTGGGGGTCAGATGACCCTTTCACAGGGTCGCCTAAATACATCCTGCATGTCAGATATTTACATTATGATTCATAACAGTAGCAAAATTACAGTTATGAAGTAGCAATGAAAATAATTTTATGGTTGGGGGGTCACCACAACATAAGCAACTATATTAAAGGGTCAAGGCATTAGGAAGGTTGAGAACCACTGTTTAGAATCTAAACAAATGATCAGACGATCATGGTGTTCGCATGAAAATGGTGTTTTATTACTGTCACAGCAAAAAGTGCAAGAAAGCCCTAACCGGTTTGGCTCAGTGGATAGAGTGTCAGCCTGCGGACTGAAAGTTCCCAGGTTGGATTCCGGTCAAGGGCATGTACCTTGGTTGCCAGCACATCCCCAGTAGGGGGTGTGCATGAGGCAGCTGATCAATGTTTCTCTCTCATCGATGTTTCTAACTCTATTTCTCCCTTCCTCTCTGTAAAAAATCAATAAAAAATATATATATTTTTTAAAAGTACAAGAAAATGCCTGACCTTAAATGTTGGGCTGATTCTGTCGGAAAAAATGTAATAGCGTTACCGTCATGAGGGTAACACTGACCTCCATTTTGTGACATGAGGAGATGGAAACATAGGCGGCATGTTTTTCCTGTGTCATATGCCTGCGCTGTGCTGTAGCGCTGACAAAACTTGTCACAAAGGATTCAGATGAGAAGCAGCAGGAATCAAAACTATCAAAACCTCACCAGCACCATTTACTGGGATCCTTTATAATTGGTGGCCTGGAAGTACATGGCTTCAAACGGTAAACATGAGGCTGACATTGTTCTTCATAAATGTATTCTGACTTTACAGGGTATCTGAAAACTGCCCCATGTCCTATAAAACTTACTTCATTTCATTCTGTTGACATGCTAAGTAGGAAGGCAGCCTGTGCATAACATGTGTTTTTTCTCCTGAACTTGCCTGTAACCTAATATAACACATGCTTCTTTAAACGAAGCAATGCCCACCCACCTTGATATTTATACCAAGATATAGCCTAGGAATGAAAACTTTCACTGTAACATAATAGCATCATTTGTGAGTCACTTATTATATGTCAAGCACATTACAGTTAATTGCCTCAATGGCTTCCTGAGGTAGATGTAAATGGAGGAACCCGAGGAAAGGGGGAGGTGAGAAATGGCTAGGGAACAGTGGGACCCGTGCTGGAAACCTGGGAGCTAGCTCAGCAGACTCCTCTCCTCGTTGGAATGCAGTTCCCCCGCCCCGGCTCCCGGCCCCCCTGAGATCCGAGGCTAACACACCTGCCCTCCTTTTGGAAACACATCAGCCCTTGATGGGGTCAGGGGTGGAGGGAAGGGAATGGAGCAGCCAGCTGCGTTTGGATATCTCTTTGCCACCTCCTGCCCTGAGACTACCCCACGCTGGCAGCAGGATGGCTCAAACCCACATTACTGGGGCCCACACCCAGACGTGCTCACTCACCTGGTCTGGGTCAGGGCTGGAGAAATTGCATTGCTCACAAGTTCCCAGGGAGTGCTGTCAGTCCTGGAACCACTTTGGAAAAAATGGACATAATCATCACTACCACCTATTTTTTTGAAGTATAGTTTTATTGATTTCAGAGAGGAAGAGAGAGGGAGAGAGAGATAGAAACATCAATGATGAGAGTCATTTTATTGTCTGCCTCCTGCACACCCCACACTGAGGATCGAGCCCGCAACCTGGGCATGTGCCCTGACCAGGAATCGAATCGCAAACTCCTGGCTCACAGGTCAACACTCAACCACTGAGCCATGCCAGCTGGGCTCACTACCACTTATTAAGCTTATTAAAAGAGGGTCCTGGCCTTCTCTGAGCCTCACGACTTAGAGACTGTGACGAAAGGAATGTGCTTTAACACATTTTCAGTAGAGGATCCTTCTGCCAAACACCCAAAGCGCGTGGACTGCAGATGAAGAAAACTTAGTTTTTTATTGGCCAGAAACTTGATCCCATCAATTCTCACAAGAACACCCAGATTAGAGATGAGGAAATGAGGTCAAAAGATTCTTGAAGCCAAAGGGTGTCACCCAGCTGGCAAGTAGCAGAGCTAGGAGTGCATGTGTAGCGTTAACCCTGCCCATGTTTCTCAAAGCACAGAACAAGTGCCCCCTGCTTCAGCATCAGCTGCAGGGGTTTCCGAGTGTGCACTCACTGTCTGTCCTGCCAGCACAGCACAGCAGGGTTTAGTAACTATGTTTCAATGAGCTCCCCAATCACCATGAAACTACCTTTCCTATCTTATAGATCTGACCGTTTCATCAATTCTTTTGGAAAAAAATAATCTTTTTCTGACATTATTTTTCTGATATACGCCCACTATTTTTTTAAATATATTTTATTGATTTTTCACAGATAGGAAAGAAGAGGGTCAGAGAGTCAGAAACATCGATGAGAGAGAAACACCGATCAGCTGCCTCCAGCACACCCCCTACTGGGGATGTGCCCGCAACCATGGTGCATGCCCTTGACCAGAATGGAACCTGGGACCCTTCAGTCTGCAGGCCGATGCTCTATCCAGTGAGTCAAACCGGTTAGAGCCACACCATTCTTTTTTTAAAAATGCAAAAACTCGGAAAATATTAAGGTCACTTAAACCACCTATGAATCTACCAGCTAACGAAAAACATTCTATTTTTTGACTTTTGCTTTCACTTAACATATATGTAATTTGTGAAAATATTTCCTCATACTATTCACAACAATTTTAACCTCTGCATTCTATTACAATGTACTCAGCCTATTGCTGAAGGCCCTTTCTAGGAGAAAAACACTTTTTTCGACTGTAGAGAGCTGGATGGGAAGTTAGTCCTCCGTGGCGGTGGGTCCCAGGACCCCCAAGGAAAAGGTTCTGATGTGAAAAGTAGCAGGTCCCAGCATCATGGCTCTGAGAGGAACAGGGGTGCGGTGGGGCTCCTAGCACCGAGTCTGGCCAGTGGGCTTTAGAAGCTGCCTCTGGCGCTGATTTAAGTTTTCCTTTTCTGTGCTGGTCTCCGGGAACCCTCAGGCCCCTAGACTCTAGCATCAGCTTTGCTCTCAGGTGTCCGTGGGACGATGGGAGAGCCTGCGTCAGGTTGGATGTTTGAGATTCTCCATTTCGGGGCCGTTTCCTGACATCCAATCCTGTGTGTCATCACGATCTAGAATTCAACGGCTATTTCATATTATATTGTTTAAGAATGCAGTTTTAGCCTGTATTAGGTTGCTTTAAGGGAGAGGACCCACAGATGGCATGCACCGTTTTAATGATTCCTCTTTTTTGTAAAACTCCTCTTGTCTTTTGAGGAGAGGGCCTCCCTTTGAAGACAAGCCTTTCTTAGAGACTCTTTTTTTCTTTTTTTAATTATTACTTAAAATATTACAAAGAGTAGTACATGTCTCTTTTTTTCTCCCTTGACCTTCCCCCGTCCCCCCTACCCCCCAGTGTCTTGTGTCCATTGGTTATGCTTATATGGATGCATAAAAGTCCTTTGGTTGATCCCTT